>CAAKHD010004732.1:50345-60345 GCA_901007705.1 Fistularia tabacaria
TTTTTTCCTCTCTCCCCTTCTTCCCCTTCCCCCCTTCCAAATTTTGCCCCCCCCCCCCCCTTCTCCCCTCAGCCCCCCCCCCCCCCCACCCCCCCCCTGTGTTTCTGGGTTGCTGAATGAACTAGTTCACACAGAAAATGCAATTTGTTGGTGTCATTGTCCCTCTTTATTTGACGTTGCTGGATAGAGACAAGCTGCTGTTAGGTAACCAAATCCAAAAGAGTTTATAATCAGGAAGTAGCATTAATCTTTGTGCTTGCTGAAATTCAGGGGGATTTTTTTTTCCATCGTTGATAATTTGTCACTCCCTCTCTGATGGAACTTTCCCAAGCAAAGTTGTGAAAGTGCTGTGAAGTTCTGCAGTGGGAGCCTTGCAATTTCATTAAAAAAAAAACAGACTAAATGCCAAGGAGAAGTTACTGGCTGCAGCATGTCCCAGTCAGCAAAACCAAGATGTTATAAGGAACCTGAATAGTTAGCAGAACAATACAAATCTCCATGAAAAAAAATAGAATAAATGCTGTGACAGATGGCCACCATTAAAAGGTAAGGAACCGGGTCATGTTTGCCAATAACGCCTTGTATTTGCCATCCTACAGTACTTTTGTCGCTTGAAGGCCTTTATACTGTACATTTGAGCTTAACAACTGCAAACCATGCTGCAGGATAAATTTTCATCACATCACTTTTATTATTCTTCCAAATCATGATGTCGACATATGACATGCCTATGAACATAAAAGATGTGTGTCCAAAGGGTTGTATGTCTTTGCATGTGAGTGTGTGTGCAGTGATATGAGTCACAGGCGGTCAGCATTGCTTGAGGGAAGAAGAAACAGAGGAGACAGAAATGATGAATTGCACTTTGGGACCATTTTCCTTGTAACACCTGAGGTTATTATTTCCAAGTATGTCGACGAGTCAAAGAGAGAATGAACGCAGGTGCATGAATTTATGTCTGGAGCAATACTGTTCACATTAACATGTTGCAATTACAATTGTTCCTATTTACATATATGTGAAAGGTGGATTGTCTATTGCGCGTAGACCCATATTTGGGCATGTTGAGGCATTGCAGGAAATCTTAAAAGTGAGAGTGAATGGAGATGTTTATAGTTCATGTTTTATGCTACATCTCATTACCAGTCAAGTGTCAGTTAGAGCTTTCCCACTTCCCGTGTTTACCTTGGAGTCATTTATTTTTCTCCCTGTGGCTACACGCCATGGTCAGAAATGACTAATACCAGAAAACACTCACCCCCACTTTCATGGACTTACTGGGAAAATGAGCTAAAGGGGAGCAGCACCCAGGTAACGCCATTGTGGCAGAAGGAAAATCAAGGCAGATCACACATCTGGGGTCTGTGCTTGACACAGAATCTTGCAAAAACCCAGTTAGGTAAGATCCAATGCTATGAAGAATGCCTGTCCACAAACAGAAACACCTTCACCCATAAACACTCAAAGTGAACTCACAATGTGCAAACCTCCTCCATGCATAACTTTATCTATTTCCATTTGTTTATATCTGTTTGTTCAGAGATTTTCACCTGTCTTTTTATATGGGATCCATCTCAGTCTTATCAGAGTTTTATCCCCCTTCCACAGGACAGTGCTGTGCACTCTAAGATAATTTCAGTAGTTTGTGAATGCTAAGACTTGACTAACAACCTTTCCAGGTGAAATTGGTATCTTCGGTTTTTACAGCATCTTACAACCCAGTATAGTTTTGCATATTGTTCGAAAACAATGCATCAGGTAAAATGCCTGGGTATGCCTTGGAGCAATATGTTCTGGTATTTGTCATTGGACCTGACTGGTTGCTGTCTCCTGAGTAATCAGCTTCTTCATGTCTTTGCCGATCGATAACCTAGAAGGCGGCTGGAGATGGTCCACATCTTATCTGAATCCCTTGCGCCTTCAAATGCAAATGCTCATGGCTCAATGACGCCGGATGTGAGGTTTCAAATGTATTTGCCAAAAATTTTGGGTGTATATATTTTGGGGGGTGAACCTGCAGATACAAAACTCAGAGAGTACAGAGTGTTTATGCACAGTCGGCGTAGGAACCACGTAAGCACTTAGCAATCGACTCTGTCGTGATTGACTGTTTGCCTAACAGCCAAAACGCCACAGCGGCAGATGCTTTGATGCACTTGCATGGCCATTAGTGCTTTAATAGCTTCAAGTGGACAGAAAAAAATCAAATGGTGAAGGTGAGACTATGTATGTTGATTCTGGATCCATTTGTGTGATTGTATGTATGAAAAAATGCGTGTGGGAGCATTTATGATGCACGCCTGGGCTCCTGTGAGGGAGAACAGAGCGTGGCTACAATGTTCATCTTTTCTCTTGCAAATGATCAGGGCTCATTTACTTACGATCCTCCTGATAATTTAGTTCTGTTGCACAGCTCCCTTATGGACTGTTTCCAGCAGGATTTACAATTGCTTTGGTGGACTGACACAAGGAATCAGAGGCGACTCATGAACAATCTGGAGCCAACAATGCTTTTGAAGGTTCCAGATAAAGGACAAAGGCTTTATTAGTGGTATACTGTGTAATCAAATCTCATATTCCGGCTGGCTTCACTCACACAAGAGCTGTCTGAAAAGGCTTTTGAGGAATTTTTCCTTTTATTAGCATTTTATTTACCAAATGTCACATATTTAATAAGACAGGCTGGCACAAACTCTGATAATTTCATGGATTTATTTTGGAGGAGAAGTTTTATGATACCATTTAGAAAGATTTACAATGTGTGATTCCGAGATGTGGAAGTGATGTGAATGGAGCGTAACTTAAACACCTCCTGTGATATAGCTGCTGCTATCTGGAAATAGGGCATATGAGGTCAAAAAGTTCATCTCCATTTTCAACCAAGACATTCATTTGAGGTATTTGCTCCTTCGCTGACAGTTAGATTACATCAATACCACTGTCATACACTTATGATTCACACCCAACACACTCGTCCACTGTCATCTCATCTATGAATAGAACTTGTGTGATGTTTCTTTGCAATTTAAACAATTTGTAAGTCATTTGAAGGCAACTTTCAACTTAAAATAAAGAAAACAACATTTTCACATGATCTAGATTATATTGGACTGTTGAGATGTTTGCTTCTCTTGAAGACAGACAAGTTTAATGATGTTGAGTAATAAGGTGTGATTTCTGACAAAAGATGTTGATGTCCAATATAAAAATAATTTCTCAAACAACATTTAGTGACAAAATCTTTTAAAAAGATAAATATTTGGAAAAGAATTGTGGTTTTGGATATATCAAGGTATATGATGGCTATATTACTTCACAATAACCTCTGAGGTTAAACACACTGTGTCTTGAGTCAAATTTACCGACTCTTTAAGGTGAACTGAATGTCATGGTTACAATAGCATTTGGAAAACAATGTGAAACGTCATTTCATGAAAATAGAGGAATATGATGGAAATGTCTCAACTCCTATTTTCATATTTCTGAAGTGTATTTTCTTTGTAATCTTGTGTCTTTTCACTACAAGAATAATTCGTCACAAAAAATTAGCGCATTTTTTGAGAAGTGGCATAAAGAGTTAAATTGATCTTGGTGGCTCTTGAAATAATTCCCATCACAGAGAGAAATAACAATGTTGGATTTTAAAACACGCTCTCTAAATGCAATTTGAAATACTGGAATGTTCCATATCAAAGTGTGTTGGCTCGTTGACCCCGGATCTTCTCTGTCTTGTCAAATTTACCAAAGCCACCAGATGGCTTTCAATATTCACAGAGTTAAACAAAGCAGAGACAAAAAAAGCCTGAAAAGACAAGAGGAAAGCATATCTTTGTCATAACAGTTAACAGACCATAGAAACAGCAGAACCCACACCTGTAGATTCTCCATTTTTTTTCTTTATATACATGTATTATAGTGTTAACCAGAACTTTTTTGCTGGTAAACATTATGAAGTTGCTCTGCTGCTTCCATGGCTACCCGTTTCCAAACACATTTCAAATTCAGACCATGAGGTCAGATTGTGAGATAGACGGTAATCAAACTTGGATGAGCCATTCAAAACAACAGAGGATTGGTGTCTTCAACAGAACGTGTGAATCTTTTGTTTGTGTGGGCCAAGGGACTAGACAAAAACAAGAAGAAAGTTGTTTGGCTGAAAAAAACAAGACAAGGTATGAACAAGCTGCTATTTACAGTATTTCTGCCAAGTTCTGTGAGTGAGCTGCTGGCAGTAGCTTCATATTATGAGACAAGAGGAGTATTGATCTCCACATTTACACTTGCTCGATGAACAGACTTCTGTGTCCCTGATGTTGTAAATAATCCTCCGTACAACAGAATAAGTGTTTGCTGAGCAGAGAGCCCATGCTAAATGGGTGAATACGATGTAGCGCCATTGTGTTGTGTCTATACTTTGCTGTTCAGTGCACTAAATGCAGCCGGTGCAGACCAGCTTACATCGACAACAAAGGGATTGGGTATAAGTCACAGCACCGGCGCCAAATCACTGTGAAGAAGAACCAGCCTAGATTTCAGCTGGCTTTTGTGTCTTGCCAACTGCTCAGCAGCAAATGTCTGTGGAAACATAACAAAGAGCAGCAGACAGTTCTCATTCGAAAGTTCAGCTTAAAAATCAAGGGATTTAATAAATGAGCTTCTCCTGAAACAGGAGTATGCGACAGGTGTCAACGCCTGCAGCATTCAGTACCAAAGAAATGTTTCATATCTTGCTTTTATTTCCCTAATGTGTCATTTTCTGGCTGACGTTGGGTAAAATAATAATCGTGTCTGCAAAGACCTCTGAATGACTGCTGTCCTCTCACTGCCAACTAATAGGGATCAACACAAAACGAGTCCGACCCAGGCTAATTAGCCGTTCCTTAATTCCTCTATTGCACATGAGAGAATTCTCATTATTTTGCAAGAGAGAGACTTATCATATTCAATGATGTCTTTTTACCTGAAAAGGAACTGTGTGAAAAGGAATTGTGTTGTTTGAAACGACGTAATGTGAAATTCGGTTTGGCTCGGATAAAAAGGTTGCTTTCGCTTATTGTTAAAACACAGTGTGTGTGTGTGCTCAGTGGGTGCTGAATTATCCTTTTTCAATTTGTCTTCTATTTGAAAAAAAAGAAGAAGATTTTCCTGGATTAAATGTAGAAGTATTTTAATGGGGTGGGGCCTTAGGCACACCTTGAAACATGCGACATAAACAGGAAACAGGAAGTTACTATATGTGCTATACAAAACTGTACCGTATGCTGCCGTTTTCAGGAGTCCCAGGCTAAAGAACTTAATATTTCATGGAAAACAGCAATTATCCTTCAGGCGGAAGCAGCTCACTCTGCCACTTCGAAAGAGACGCCTATACGCCATGGTGTAATCATCGTTTTCAGCCAGATACCTTTTGTAGTTTGTTTGGCAATGTAGTCGCGAGGCAGGCAGGCACACAACACTGTACAAGGCAGTGGGGGGAGGGTTAAAAGACGCTGATAGGCGCTGACGCTGTGCTCAGAAGAAGACTTCTGCAGTTGTGCTGCTACATTAAAGCAATGGTTAGAATATAATCAATGACATGGGTTATGGATCAGTAGTTACATTTTTACTACGCGCATCACCGTTCCAGGAATACTGACTGATCAGAATTCATTCATTTTATATTGAACACACAAACAGACACACACATGCAAAGACACACGGAAGTGGCATTAAACCATTTCCTGACATTTAGAAGTCCCCTCTTTATTATCTATTTCTCTATTTTCTATCCATATTTCAATATACACTGACATATGGAAGCTCTCAATCCAGAATAATGAAGAGTAATTTTTTTCTGATGATGTAACTTCTTCCTGGGCTTGATGTAATGACTTGCTGATTTTAGGTTGTTTCATGTTGATGTTTAGGCAGTTTTTATACTATTCATGTGATTTGCTGGAAATTTTTAAGCATAATCAAATGAAAGGAAACATTTTATCTCTGAGGGGTCAGAAACAAACAAAACTAGTGTTTGCCAGAAAAGCATCTGTGGCTGAATATAGCATACATACCGTACATTTAGATTACTGTAAAAACATGCATAATATGATTTCACAATTCAATGATATACACAGATTTTTTTTTGTTGCCTGGACTGACACACACATACACACAAACACACGCATGCACACTGATTTGCACACTGATGCAAATGCACTGATTTGCATTTGCGAAACCTTTCTCTTAATTTGAATGTTAGTTACATGCTGAGATTACACTCCCGGTACATTCCAATCGATCACCAATCAGCCCGCAGCTCTAAGTCTAAGACTGAAATTAAAATGTCTTATTGCTTCTTGTCTTGTGTCTAGTCGCACAAATTGCACCACCAGATGTATAAAAGAAACATTGATCTTCAAACTGTTATGATTTTCATTGAGATTAAGATGACTATTGACTGCCCGGCAGTTCTTTGTATTCTTATATTTTCTCTATTATCTTTTATTTCATTGTATGTCTGACAAGGTGAGTTACGTGCTCCAGACACTTTCTCCTCCTCTGAAAATCATTAAATAAAACCAGCTTTCAACTTCTCAGTAACACAATGTCACTTTGAGCCGCACTGCTGCTCAAATGCTTCTCTTTAATGAAGCTTAACTGTAGACGAGTTCAGATATTAGGATGAAGGTTAGGGGAAAAAATCCTGCGTCCTCTGGGAATTCGTAAAGCGATATCTCAGCAGAGGCAAGTCTTTCATTGTAAACCCAGAAAGGTGGACTAAACTGATAGGAATAAAAAAACTGATCACCTTAAAATGATCACACTGAACAACTTAAAGGTCAGTCATTTTCTGAGCATTTTTGGCATTTTCCACTCAGATATTTCAATTGCAGTTAAAATTTAAATTCATGTCAAGTCAGCTCAAGCATTTTATACTTGTAATTATTTGGCCCCATAAAGTTGAGCTTAATTCATTCATAAATTAATCCGACTGTTAATGAAGAACACATCACAGTGACTTCACACTCTTCAACACTCATTCTAGTTAATTACTTGGATTTAGAATCACAGGGTGGCTGTGGTTCAGTTAATAGAGCGGGCCACCCTCCAATTGGAACGTTGGCGGTTCAATTCCAAGCTCCTAGTGTGTGTGTGTGTGTGTGTGTGTGTGTGTGTGTGTGTGTGTGTGTGTGTGTGTGTGTGTGCGTGTGTGCGTGCGTGCGTGAGATGATATCTATTGTAAAGCACTTTGAAACATGAAGGTGTGAAAGCACTCCACAACTTGAGGTATTTTACTGTGAAAAATACAATATTAAAACTCATATTCTAAATGCTATGGGCAACCTTTTTGGCTGAATCAATCAAGATTATCTCATGGTGCTGACTAAGATTCATTCATTCATTCATTCATTCATTCATTCAATCATTCATTCGAAATGTCTGCTGTGTATCCTACATGCAGGGACTTAGGGAGGCTTGCTGCCTCCACCGTGCTGCCTTGACTGAAATTGTCCACCAGTTTTTTTCCAGTAGACAAATATGGCCCCAAATGAATGTTCTTCTACTTCTTTGACTATATTTTGTAAAAATGAATGCTGCTTCTTGAAAACAATGCACTGTTGCTGGTTTTAAAGGATTTATATGTTGAATGGAAGGCCATAGTGAAATATGCTGGTGATTGAAAGAACGAGAGAACAGTGTTTAGTAGTTTTTATGGCAATGAATGCACGTTTCTCTTCGGATGGAAGAGATTTGATTCTGAAGGAACATTTCTCTGTTCAAACACGGCGTGTTATTCATTAGCATTTGCATTTTAATACTGCACTCTCAGCTATTCATAGAATCTTCAGCTCTATTCATGTCTGGACTTTCCTGTACCAGCAGCTATAATGGAGATCTACAATGTGTGTGTGTGTGTGTGTGTGTGTGTGTGTGTGTGTGCGTGTGCGTGTGTGCATGTGTGCGTGTGTGCGTGTGTGCGTGCATTCATGCATTCATTCGTGCGTGCGTGCGTGTATATATAGTTTTTTGAGAGTTTGTGTACAGATGTGTGTGATGTCCAGCTTCTATTCAGTGGTTATACATTTAGCATGAGTACATGGACGAAACAAGTGAGTTTGTGTGTGTGTGCATGTGTGTGATCCTGTATGCTTTCATTCAAAACAGTTAGGTTTGAATTGTTTTATGTTCGTGCAGGCAATTAAATGTATAAATATATACACATATTTTTGTTTATGTGCGTGTGTGTGTTTGTGTAACATGTTCCCCCCGGATGTGAATTAGCTAGCGTTGTAAGGGTCATGCTTCACACCAAGACAAAACTGTGATCAAGTGTGTCGAAAAGACGGATCATGTAAAACCCCTCCTGTCTCTGGCTCATTATTCAGACTCCAGCTCCTCTCGTTTCTCCTGTTTTTCTCACACCGGCCTTGTCTCCTTTTCTCCATCATTCCTCCTCCGTGGCCTCCACCCTTTCCTTCTAAGCTCTTTCTCCTCACCTTGTCCACTTTTTTTTTTTAACATTTTCAGGGCCTTTTTCTTCCTCATCGATCTCCTGCCCCTAGTCTCACAACTTTGTTGTTTTTATTAAGTCGAGAGTCGGGGTTCATGAGGGACCGGCACAGATCCAGGCCACAGTGGGGTTCCATCAGAACAACATGCACCGTATTCACACACTTTGTTTGTATTTTCTATAGAGACAGTTTTGAAGTTCCCCTTCTAAGTGTCAGCATTTAATTAGAGGTTTGATGTCAGAGTCACAAAATAGAACATTTTTAGACTCGACTCGACAAAATCACAAAAGATTTGTGATTTGACTTTGACACCAATGACTCTTAATCCCACTCAGACTTGAGTGGCCAAGCAGTCTACATTTAATGAAATGTAGCACACACATTTCTTCTTTTCCTTTTGACTACTCCCTTTAGGGGTCGCGACAGCAAATCAACCTCCGCCATCTAACCCTATTTTCTGTATCTTCTTCTCTCACACCAACTAACTTCATGTCCTCAGGCCTCTCACCTGTTAGTTCTAGCCTCAGCATACCTTCCACCAATATACTCTATCTGTCCTCTGAACATGTCAAACTCATCTCCGTCTGGCCTCTCTAACATTATTTCCAAAACACCTAACATATTCTGTCCCTCTGATGGATTCTATCCATCCTCGTCTTGTACTCTGTCTTGCTGCGACTGACCTTCATTCCCCTCCTTTCCAGAGCATGCCTCCACCTTTCTGGATTTTCCTCCATCTGTTCCCTGCTCTCACTACAGATCACAATGTCATCTGCAAACTTCACAGTCCATGGAGATTCCTGTTTAACCTCATCTGTCAGCCTGGCCATCACCACTGCAAACAAGAAGGGGCTCAGAGCTGATCCCTGTTTAAGTCCCACCTCCACTTTGAACTTCTTTGTCACACCCCAGCACACCTCACCACTGTCTCACAGTTCACATACATGTGCTGCACCACTCTAACATACTTCTCTGTCACTCCAGACTTCCTCATATAGTACAGGCATAAAACACACACACATGGATTGGATTACAATATTTTGAAGAACTTATAAACCATGTAATGTTTGAAATCCACATGTTCAAACTGCTGGTGACTTCTATCATAATTTCCTCCCCATGTCTTCTCCTCTGCTCAAGTTGCCATTTGTCTCCCTTCCTTTATAATACGATGGTCATGCCTGAAAAAGTTGTCACGATTGAGCATTCCGGGTGCGCAATGGTGGAGGATCCCAGTCTGTGAGTATGACCTCTACCGGTATGGTTGAAATGGACACTGTTCTGACTTTCTGACATCTTTAAAATCTTTGGTCTAGAGAACATGACGTCCATGGTTTCAACACACAAATATCCTAATAGTCTCCTTCCCTTCTTAGAGGTACTTTGTTTCTCAACATCTCTGTGTTTTGCCAGTCAACATGAAGAACTCAGCAGCTTCATCCCAACCTGATTTGTACCATTTGTACCACAACACCTGCCTCATAATAGAACAAATCACAAATCCAATA
>CAAKHD010004732.1:66964-78794 GCA_901007705.1 Fistularia tabacaria
CCTCCCGTTTTTTCCCCCCCCCCCCCCCCCCCCCTCGCGCCCCCCAAAAAGATCCATAGCAGTCAAGGCAAATTCAAAGTCCTGGAATGACAGCTGCACAGCTCGACAGGCTGATTTCTGTTTTCTCATCCAACTCTTCATATCTGATCATACAACAACTTTTAGAACCTGCAAAACTGTCACCCACTTTTCTGCACAGCTAACATCTGGGCAGCTCATACATTGCTGAACTCTGCTTAACCTAACTGTCTTCAGACATTAGACTCAAACTGTAAAACATGAATCTCACCCTAAAAAGAAGCAATGCATATCCCACTGCATGACTCAGTTACGGAATACTGCAGCTTTATTATTTAATGTTTTTCACACAGAGGACACCCAGCAGCAATTTTGAGCAGTCACCACCCTTCAAGCATTTACTTCCTTGTACAAAAGTTGGAGTCTAATTCTTTAGAGTAAACAGTGACAAGTAAACGTACAGTATTTGACTTACACTCAGATCAATTTGACCCCTAAAATATGCATGTCTCACTATCTCCCCAAGGAATTACATGAATCCCGTCTGTGTGTATGAGATGAAGTAGAATTTTCATACAGAAATAAAATACCTTCGCCTTATCCCAAAAATTCAAAAATAACCTAATGTATAACTCAAATGGACAGGGAGGTTTTTTGAAATGTGTTATCTAACAAGTAACTGCAGCTGACAATGTGGTGGCATAAAATCCACAAATCTGCCTTTCAATTGTATCAGACTGAAGTAGAAACTGCCATCAACTGGATTATAATCAAGTACCAATGAATATATAGCAGTATAAACCATGATTTGAAATAACTGAGTTTAATGTCTGCAGTCCAGATAACGTGGGTGCACATTTTCTAGGACTTTTTCCATGTTTCTCAAAATAATATAAGCCTAATGAGAAAGATGAGCTGAGATGAAGTATCCATGTGAAATGTTAATTTCCAGTCGTTCGTGGCTGTTGGCAAAGGCAGACTGAGTCATGGAGGACCAGCAGGAACCTCTAACCAGGTTAACTAATGGTTTTTAAACATCAGCTACAATTCGGCACGACTGCTGCTGCTCCACGTCCTGCAGCCCCTGGGTATACTGGAGGTCCTGTCTTAATTCAAACACACAGGTCAGGCAGGTTCAACAATATTATGCAAAAAAAAAGTTTCGGATAAAGACAAATTTGGCCGACGCACATTCCCAGGCTCCGACGGGCATGATAGCATTGTCTTCAGTGTTGTCCCGGCAAATGAAGTTTAGAGATGTGCCGGTCATTTATATGCAGAGAGGATAGTCCTTCTGCTGTTGCTACCAATCAAAAACAGCAAGGTGGAGGGAACCAATGCATGAATACCCTGGCTGGATGACACATACTGGAGCTGGTGACACTGCCTAACTCTGTATGCGTGTGTGATCCGTGCGTGATGATTCACCGCGCCGCACATGCTGTTATTGTTGTCAGGGATGTTGTCACCACCTCAAATCAAATTTCATGGCTGGCTTGATGCAGCATGAGACTGTGTTACGTTGAGGAAAGTACAGATGGTCATTTTTGAAAGATGGTGGAGGAGACATGGGAGGGAAGAACAGAGTGGACTGGGTGCTGGCTGGAATAGTGACAATCAGAGTGTGAGAGTGACAAAGTTGTTGAACGTTGTTCAGCAGCAGCTTCTCATCAAGGAGTGATTTGGAAGCAGGGACGGACATGGAGGAGACAGTGATCCTCTTCGGCTGCCTGTGGTTGAACAGATGAAGCACTTGTTGCTGACAGACAGATTGGCTCCCTGGTGTTTTTTTTTTTTTCCTGTGTGAGTTTGACTCCTATTTCTGTCCCTCTTTTCTCTGTCCTGTATTTTTTTCTCCCTCCACCCTGGTTTAATGGCTTCCACTCTTTAATTTTCACCCTTGTTCCAGCTCTCTTCCTGTCAGTTTGCCTTTCCAAGTTCCCTCTCTTGCCATGTTTTTTTGGCAGCGTTACAAAGTAATTCTTTTTAAAGGCTCTAGAGTTTATAAATGTTTTTAGTGAGTTGTTAATTTATTGCACTCTGAATTGTTAATGCCTGTGAACCGGCCAATGTGTCTTAAATCCGACGTCTATCCTCAGAAGTGTAAATGTGAAGACGTGTATGTAACTTCACATGTAGATGTAATGGGTTTAAAACACAACCCCCCCCCCAAAATTGTCCTGCGTTCATCGATAGACACTGCAATTTAGGAGTGTTGGGTGAACCCTTGGCAGGGAGATGGTCGCTCCAAGTTGACGTAGTGTACAGTATATCACAAAGAGAAGCGCTCAGAGACTTGACCTTCGAAGCAGCCCTGTGGTTAAGCTGAGTGGTTTGGTCTCCATATAGATGTAAACCACCAGAGGGAACTTTGAGAGAGACATGGCTACGGGAGTTTTCTGCTTCACTGTGTTGAAGGTTGGAAATGGCAAGGAACTGACCATGCAGGTTTCTGCTTTTCTCAAATATAACAGGACTGAGTGGAGTTTTTTATTTTCATGATCCAAGTGCCACATCTTTTTCCAGAAATTATAACTCGGTTACTCAAGATTATCGACATGTGGCCGTCAGCACTTTTAGAGGAACTATTTTCCCTGAATGTGAAACTTTCTACGTGAGACTGCCCATAAGAAAGTCCTGATTATCTCCTATCTATATTTCATCTAAAATAATCTCTCTTGTCGGCAGAGGCTTTTGGAGTTCAGAAGAGGCCAGTCAGAGTTCAAAGCGATGACTTGTCTGTATTTACAGCTCCCAGAGTGAAGCACTTTTCACTTATTCATATCCATACAATTATCAAGTGTGCATTTGCAAGCCTGACTACACATCTGGGTTTTCACTCCCTGTCTGCGGATGCTTGTACAAATTCTATTCAACATCTCTAAAAAATATTTACTACAATAGGGATCGAATCATAGAGAAACAAATATCCCTGCACAATTGCTAATGATACCGCTAACCATAAAAGACACAGTAGACGAGGGCTTGGTGAGACAAGTGATGTTGGCTGAGGAGAGCTTGAGTCGGCAAAGATGAAGATGTTAAGGTTCTCTTTAAGCTTTAGGATGGATGGGATCAAGAATTAGTCCATCAGAGGGACAGCACCTGCTAGATGTTCCGGAGATAAAGTCAGACTGAGATGGTTCGAACATGTACAGATGAGGGAGGGTGCAGATTTTGGTGAAGGATGCTGAGGTTGGAACTGCCAGCAGGATGTCTTGAGGAAGAACAAAGAGGTGATGGAGTGAAAGAGGACATGAAGTTAGTGTGAGAGAAGAGGATGCAGAGGAGAGGGTTAGAGGCAGATGATTCGCCGTGGTGACTCCTAAAGGCATTCCAAATAGAAGGAGAAGTCAAGGGCTTCCAAGCTCATTAGACAACAATTGTGAAATAAATCAAAGTATGAAGGTCCTTAAGTGCAAAAAAGCGATTTATTGATGCGATTTAGCAGATGCAAGCCATCGATTAGCCCTTCAAACGCAAATGCACTGAAAGTCATCCACTGCCTGAGGAAGAATTGAGTTTAAAATTAGTTGCATGTGCTTCATGAATACAGTATTTGATGTTGGTCCCATCTCATCAGGCTCACCACCAAAAAATGCCTGATCTTGAAACCGTGTCTCTTTCTCCTTCCTCGATGCTTCTTTTCATCAAGTGGCAAGAAAAGTTTTAAGCTATGTTTCAATTATTTTTGCGTAACCCGGCTGACAATGAAAAAAAACCTCCTCACTCACAACTGTAAAAACCGAAGAAAGAGGTGGCCTTCTTATTTGTAATGTTTGATTTGCTGCAAAAATGTTGGATGCGGAAATATTTTATTTATGTCCTTTTTTTTAATCTCCCTCCCCCTGTTTTGCTGTCACTTAAATGTCCATCCTCCACATTCCGGTTCTCCCTTCCTGCCTCCTCCTCTCCTGCCCCATATCTTTTCTTTGATTACCTTTTCTCACGTCACTTTGCTGGTCAGGTTCGCTCCTGTCTTCTTCCCCCCACCAGCCTCTCTTACTCTCGAAATCCCCTCACATCCGCTTTGTCACCTCTGTTCTCCCAGCACACCCTGCTTTTCTCCACGGCCTCCTCACCTCGCGTTCTCTTCCTCCTTCCACCCCCTACCTCCGCCTGACAGTCTGACTGCCTCACCTCTCCTGAAGATTGCCTATTTAACTGTTACTCCCAGATGTCCTTATTAGTGTTTCCTCCTGTCCAGATCAAGATGGATTTCAATCATTGAAAATCTGTTTGCATCCAGCCCTGTTACACCTGTCTTCATATATTGCCACCTATTTACTTCCCTGATAGAGTCTGGCTGCCTTGCAGTTTTAATCTGTGTGTTGCTGTGCCTCTTCTTTTATTCATTTGTGCGTAATCTGTCACAGCAGCATAAAACCCAAAACCTGGTTTATGTAATCTGATAAGAGTCCACACACAGGCTGTCGAGGCCCATTGCATGCATGTCTGCGTTTTTTTTTTGGCATGCAATGCGTGTGTGTGTGTGTGTGTGTGTGTGTGTGTGTGTGTGAGTGATGGTGCACTCACGAGTGCATGCATGTGTGATTGTGAAATCTTGTAAGTTTCAGCATCGCAGGCCCGGATTACAGTGGGGATGAGGGTCATATGCAACAGAGTGATAGGTTGAAAAACGATGAAATGAAATGAGGCAGGAGTGTATGATTAGGCATACCTAAATACCCATAATCCCTCTCTGCTGACTTGCTGTTTTTTGTTTTTTCCTCTGTCATACAGACAACAGGCCTTTGGCAATTTATCAATCTACACTGATTGAACATTGTATAATTGTGAATACAGTAAAATGGTATACTGAATTTTATTCATGTATTTTAGATTACTTTCAAAACTACCACCAGTCTCCACAAACACATCACATAACAGGAAAATCTGGGTTTTGGTATTTAGTTGTTTTGTAGTTTATTTTTCTTTCTTAAATTAGAAGAAAAAAGCATGATAACAAAACATGCTACTTTAGAAAAATATTGCCGAAAGAAATCACAAATCAGACAACATTTATTCATTAAGAAATTAATTTAAATAATATTTGATAGGACAAAAAAGAATCAATAAGGAGCTTCTATGATTATTAAAATAGCAACAATAGAAATAAACTTAAATTCATAAAGAAAACAGCAGTTGATGAATTATTGAAAGGATTTACTGAAAGGAATATCAGTACTAATGGTTCAAGTTATTATGTGCTAAACCACTCGTTCTCCGACTTCTCGGGACTTAATATGTTCATTTGTGTTTGTAGAACATTTCAACTTTTACACCTGAACCAGTGGTGACATTGAAAAAGAATCACAATTTTTTTGTTCACATCCCCTAGCCCAGTGCACACTTTAGTTTTAGTTTTGTTTTTTTCTTCCCCTGTTTTGAAGGATTAATTACTGTTCCTGTAAGTACAATTCTGTATTACGTATAAACATGCCACTACAGAAGAAGTATATTTTCATACTTTGTCTTTGGGTCATGGGAGTTGTTATTCTTGTCTCCGAACACATTAAACCCCAGCACAGCCCATTTCCAAATGCCAAGCATGTCAACATGAATCAGCAAATAAAGCTGCTTTATCCCCTCATTTTAATCTCCGAGAATAAAGGCCAACTTTGAGAATAGATTCAGCGCTTGCAGTACCTATATGCACGGTTATGATGGGAAAGCATCGAGCTAATGACAGACTCAGTTCCATTTAACTTCATTAGCTTCACCGCAGCTTTGTTGCTCCCAACAAAAAAGTGTTATTCAGCTGCTCTGTTATCAAACTGAACAGCTTCTTGGAATTGCCTCCATCCCGTGCAATACACACAGTCACACACACTGACACAACACTTTTACTATTTATGGGAAAGAGCCATAACTTCTCATCAAGCCAGGCATATTTACTTTAGAAATTAAAAGTTGGGAAGAAGGCTGGCGAGTGCCAGCTCTTTATGACTTTGTCTTGAGCTCAGACTCAGAGGATGTATGAAGTCCACCGAGGTTGGTAGCGAGCTGGAGGAGGTTTGATGTAAACACAATTTGGGGGAGATAAAGAGAGATTGAGGGTTTGAGCAATGACAGGGAAACAACAATGGCATAGAGCGGAGCAGGTGACGGAGGCGGGATAAATAAAAAGGATGACGGATGAGGATATGGAGCTTAATTGAACTGCGGCCTTCACAAACCTCTGCTCTTGGATGTTATAGCAGAGACATTTGTCCATATGTCTCTTTCCCTCCCAAAACTTCAACATTATTCACAAACAAGTTAAGTTGCTCATGAAACTTCTATCTTTAATATAATAGGCCGTCACCTCAAATCTCGAATTCTTTTATGGTCAGTGGTTACAACTGCGAGTCACTCTGGATAAACACCGCAGCAATGGCAAATGGCCTTGACATGAGTGCGGAGAGAAGCTCTGGGCGGAGGTGTAAAGTCATCTAGGGTAAACACTCAAAGGCTGAGATTCTCTCAGGACTGCTGGTAATGTGTGTGTGTGTGTGTGTGTGTGTTTGTGTGTGTGAGAGTGTTTATGCGTGTTTGCAAAGTGGTCTTATGGGTTTGTAATGGATTTCTTCAAACTAGGGGTGTAAATTCTAGGCTAAAGCAGAGTATTGTATTGATTACTATTACAATGGTGGCATTCCTCCCACTTGTTTCTTTCTTCCCTGATAATTTTTTAAAGTAGTTGTTAAAGTAATTATTTTGGTCCTATTTTCTACAAGACACTTGTTTGATACCCTCTTGATTAGCTTTAAGATTATGAGTAGAAGGCATGTGTAAAGTGCCCCCAAAAAAAGGACCTGACAGATCATCATGAAATCAGGCCAAAATTCAGCCGGAAATTAATCAAAAATTAAATAAATATCCAAAAACCAGTATAAAATTATTCAGAACATGAAATAACAAATTAATTAAAGAGATTACTTAATCAGAATCAGAATCTCTTTCATGGCCAAATTGTACAGTGTACACAGGAATTTGACATGGTATGTAAGTGCTTTGTAGCAGGAAATTGAAGAAATAAGTTATGAGTTAAAGAAAAGCAATGAAACGTTATCTTAGCAACAGCGCAGCCCAAACAAAAAACAAAAAAAAAACACAGTTAGGGCAAAAGGAATCATATACAATATGAGTTTGTTATGTAAATATCAATTAAATATAATTTGTCATAGCCTTCATTTAGGGTTTGAAGCCCCTGACATAATCAGCGCATCAGTCCAGATTAATCTATCTTTCCATCCCTTGCGCAAACACTTTTGGTTGTGAACTTGTGTGTCATCGGGCCCTGTCACTGAAAAACAACACTCAAGTGAACAGCTGAGCATGTATGAGTGCATGATTGCGCCGAAACAACAAATCCATACGAGTGGGAACACTATAGAGCAGCCTGTACAGGAGCATGGTGTGTCGTTGTGAGTCTGCTCAGCTTAAATGTTCACTCTCGGTGCTCACATTCATTTATTTATGCATGATAAGTGTGTGTATGTGCGCACTTTGGCTCCCCCGGGCTCTCCGCTATCCTCTCTGTGTGTGATTAGTCTGAGCACTGGGCTGCCAGTATCTCTCAACATCACACACACATACACTCACATTCATACACACACAGAGGCAAAAACAATCAAACTGGGGCTGGCAGATACTGGATATGAACATCTGCAATATGACTGGAGCTCGGGGAGAGCAGAGTGCGTGTGTTCATGCGCGTGAACACAGCATATACATGACTTCCTATCCTCCGAAAGCTGGGTGAAGATTATGCTGATTGCGCATTGCATAACATCATACGTGTAATATGCATTATGAGATTGCATACATTACATTATGGGGATTATTTGAAGCTACGGTTGGGATTCAGTTATATTGCCCCAGCCAGTTAGAGGGAGGCTTTAACTATCACAGCTTGTCGTCCCTCCACAGCTGTACTGAGGCTTTGGGGGATTTTTTTAAATTTTATTTCTTCTTTTATCGCTCCTTATTGAAGCACCTTGACATCAATTAATCTCCCAGCAGGCCAGCATGATATCACATAACATGTAAATGTGCTATTATATATCATATTACACAAAATCCTTCATCCAACAGCCAATCAGGTCAGTGTTTTTCTCATGCACATGCACTGTGGTCTAATTGATATCTGACAGTGGATGTAAAAAACAAAGACTATAATCTGATTTTTATGATGACAAGTGGCCAGTTTATCACCCATGTTAAACAGCATGACACAAGTGAAATACAAATAATTATTTTTGCTTTGTGTTACTTTTGATGTATGGCCCGGAGAAAGTCTGGAAATGTGCTGTAACATTTACAGCAAATCCATTTTCTTAACCAGCCGTTATTGGAGAATTTAGCACCTACACATATCAGGCTCAGTGCACCAGTTGAGGCGAGTAGAAATAATGTTATGATTGTGTCTATGTCTGATTCCAGGTTTCGAAACTATGTAAAGAGCAGAGGCAGTAATGTTCATACTGACATTAACCAACCAGATCTTGTCATGAATATTTGTCGAATTAAATACATTCTTCTCACAGAGTTTTACACCATCTCCGAACGTGCTGTTGGAGATACAACAAATCTTTCTGGATCAGGATCAGTAATCGCTCAGTTTTTAACATTTTTATAGCTTAGCAGTACACTGAAATGACATGGTTCTAAAATCATTAGAAGGAAGAAATAGGAAAGGCAGAGACAGAATATAGATTTGTATTCAATCAGCACTGGCTAGTTTGACATTTTGATCTATTTCACTCCAATGGATGATGGTGCAAAAAAAAAACAAAACACTCTTTCCCAAATACTGATACTGATCAGTTTGTGGGTGAGCAGTCACAGATAATGACATTTCTCCTACAGCAGATTGCAAAGTTGTCTTCCGTGGCTTTTGTTGTCAATGTGAGAGGGAATAATGTCGTTGATGTTGAGAGGTTGTTCTTGACTGGAGCCTTTTAAGTTTGTAGAGGAAATCTCGAGTTCCAATCCTGGAGCAAAGATATTATCTTGTATGAGCCAGTGTTTAACATCCAGAGTAGAGTCCCATAGAGTCCCATTGCTCCAAGATGATTATACCATATAGTTCATTGTCCCATAACCTCTCAGTGTTGGACTCTAAGTAAGTCTGTATCTCAGAATTAATTTAGGTTTGAGTTTAAGTAATACATTTGAGATAATTTGAGTGTCTACTTGGTTAA
Organism: Fistularia tabacaria; assembly: GCA_901007705.1. Classification (NCBI taxonomy): domain Eukaryota; kingdom Metazoa; phylum Chordata; class Actinopteri; order Syngnathiformes; family Fistulariidae; genus Fistularia; species Fistularia tabacaria. Next base: position 76,171 of record CAAKHD010004732.1, read on the forward strand.
TTAACATACATTTAGGGACTGGGCGGATTGGGACCGATCCCTTATTTCCCCTCTGATCTTTGATCATGTCTTTTTAAAATCAGTGCCCCCGAGGATACTTCCATTACGTTTCTCCTCATCTGTAGGTAGAATGAAGCGTTCAGGTACACACACACACACACACACACACACACACACACACACACACACACACACACACACACACACACACACACACACACACACACAAACACACTCCACCATTCATCTGTCTGCTGATGAAATAGCAAACCTCTCTGGGCTGAGCAGCCCAAGGGCCCACTAACGCTTTTCTCATTTCCTCCACCTCTGGATTGTTCTGCTGTTAGTCGTTTATCTCCTCGTGCTTCTCCCTTCTTTTCTTCTTGGGTGCATCCTTTCTCCCTTGAGTCTCTGCTTTTCAAACATCATCGCATGTCCTTTTCATTCCACTGCTCCACTGCATTTACCAGCATCGCAACCTCATGTGGTTGTCAAAAAGTACAAATGTACTAAACAGCCCCCCCCACACACACACACACTCACTCACATGGGTATTCCATGCAAGTCCCTCTGCTCCTTCGCAATCCTTCTGTCACCGGTTTCTGTCTTCGAACGTTTGATAAAATCATTGGCATGCTCCAAATGGATATGTGAGATGAGAATCTTCACATTTACCGTCGCACTTTTCATGACAAACATAAACACCCACTTGGCTTACATGTGCATTAAAAATGTATTAAGTGATTGCGGAAACATTACAACAGGTCCATGTGTGACACAGAACATTAAACTGTGTGTGTGGAGTTAAGTGTGTGTGTGAGTGGCTTTGTAATGAGTTTTGTTTTTTTCGGGAGGTCGTCTGATGGGGATGGAGGTCTGAGGAGCTGGTATTGATTTCTGGATCGGCTGATCCATTGGCTCATCCGTTTTAGACGAGAACATCCTCACTGAACCTTGGGGTGCAAACACACTGACAACTGCTTTCACATATTTCAAAGGGTCTGAGGAACTGTGATGGTCAGGCTCTGTAATAATGTGATCAACTTAGGCTATAATAACAACACTAGATAATATCAATAGTCTTGGATACAGTTCCTATTAACCATTACCTATCAATTGTATACTAATGGATATTGTCATTCGCAATGAGAACAGTGGACAATGAGAGAAGAGTGGACAATATGTGGTGTATCGCCATATTCAGAAGAGATAAACTTTCATTTCAATATGTGAATGCTTATTAAAAATAAAATTACTGTTCAGACTTAATAAGAAAATAATACAGCAACAATGTCTCTCGTATAATGAAGACTGTTTTAATTCCACTTTTATTCAGCTTCAGTCGGATACCGTCGAACCGACCTTTTTAATGTGATCAAAATGAAAAATTTCATTCTGAAATTCTGCTACTTTTTGACTGATATTTTTATGACATTTTATTTGAAAGTCTCAAATATCAGGAAGAGTTTTTAAGTCATTGTCTCAGTAGTCGGCAGTCCTCTCACAGCAGAGGGTCCGGTTTGTCCGGTGGTGTCATTGCTTGCGTGCTCTCACTCGGTGCTTCCATAGTTATTACTTCAAGGGCTCTGGTTTTCCTTGATCGCCAGAAAACATGCAAATTCAATTGTTCCCCTCATCAGTGTCACCAGCATAGAAATGAAGCTGTGCCCCAATGTCAGGCAATGGCAGGAATTTGTTACATGACTGAAATTAAATATAAAAAAAATAACAAGAAATTACCTTTTTAAACAATATAACAAAAAATCACGGACAATAGCCAAATTATATTAAAATTATATTATCAATTGAACAGAAAAAACATCAAACTTAAAATGACATAAATGTCAGCAACAATTACTCCATAAATTATCAAACATAAATCCTAAAAAGACTGAGAAATTAGGAGGCAGTTATATGAAAATTACCCAAAAAGTCTGAGAAAATTTCAGTGCATGCATTTATATTTGTGATGGTTGGTAATAATGGAAACTGTATTTAAAAGGGTTGTACAGTTGTAAAGAGGCATATTGTGATGGTTGAATGACATTTCAGCCATCCACTGCTAAAAACCAACTTCATGGATTTCACTATATGCGATGGGAAATCATCTTGTGAAAAATTGCCAGCTTCATCATGAAATGCTTTTACACACATGTATCTCACCACAAGCACCAGCTGCCTTGCATGAGCAACATTCTCTTGAGATTCAAACTGGCAACATCCCAGGCTCAAGCTAGCATTTGTTGTCTAAATTTAATTCCACCTCCGTCCCTGGTGAACCCCCCTCTGCTCTGTGAGTAGCCTTTGCCCGGAGCTGTTGGTTGGAGGCTGTGGTTTAATTCACATTTTAACAGAGAAATGGGCACACAGTTGGTTTTACTGGAATATTCTCTGAATGGCTGTGAGTTTTCACCAAACTCGTTCGCCGCACCATCAAACGCTGCCCTGGTTCGACGCAAGAAACCAGGAATGTACCAAATATAGGAAAACCTGCTGCCAGACTGAAAATAAACTCATTTCACTGAGCGTCATTTCTTTTGTTCACTCTCTTTTGCACCCAAACAAACACACACACACACACAGATTAAACAGCCTTGTATAAGGGAACTGTCTAATTTCAGCGG
>CAAKHD010004732.1:99715-118138 GCA_901007705.1 Fistularia tabacaria
GCGCACACAAACACACACACACACACACACACACACACACACACACACACACACACACACACACACACACACACACACACACACACACACACACACACACACACACACACACGTCATGACCCAAAGGTTTACTGATGCATGTGCAGCATTCTGCAGTGACTTGTTTGGAGGGGACAGCCCGTCTGCATCCTCCCCATCTTTATTTGCCTTCCACTAGGTTGGCTTGACTCTAATCCAACCTTTGGTCCAAAGCTTGGGCACGACTTCGCCGCGCCCTAACATGCTTGGACAGCTGCATCTATGGCCCAGTGGGGAACGTTTGCTATCATTCTTAAATCTGTCTAATTACGCATCTCATCAGCTCTTCAGCTCAATGGCAGTAATCCCCCCACACACATACAGACACGCCTCTCTGTGCCCACCTCTTCCTTTATCTGCCTGCCTTTCTTGGGTTTTATCGGTCATCCCTTTCTCTGTTGCGTCATCTTCTCCTCTGATCTTGACCAGATCAAGTTGCCGAGAACAGTGGACTGCAAGCAGCCACTGCACCCCCCCTACCCCTCACTCCCACAATAACTGCTCCCTTCTGGGTTCGCCTTTCTGCCTCATTGCCTCCTCCTTCAACCCCCCCCCCTTCAAAGCCCCGAGCTTGAACATCCACATCCAAAGATCAGTCATGCAAACACTTTCACGCATGCTCTCCCCTCCCCTCTCACCCTCCCCACACACACCCATGGACACATTTGACACCCAGCAAGAGCTTCTCCATAACACAGGACTTGTAAGGGGGACTAACATACTTTGACACACGACAGATATTAGCATATACAACACACAAACACACAATATGAGACCATCATCAATAATGCTGTCTTGATCAAGACCCTGTCTCTGTTCACATGAGACACTAACTTTATTAGAGATGGAGGGAAGGGTGATGGTATGGAGAAGGGAGGGGATACACTGAAATAACATGAGCAGGAAATTCAAAACAGAAAATTACAGGACTTTAACGCTATCAAAACAGAAGCATGTAAAAAGAAACGCTTTCACTCTATTAATCTTTCCCCACCAGTACTTCTCAATAACAGTTGCTAGCCAGGACTGTGTCTTTGACAAGATTTTTTCAACACTACTGAATATTCAGCTTTGTGAATATTTGATCATGGAATATATCAAAAAGGAGTGGAGTCTCTAGTTTGAGGGGAGGAAAAAAGGGTTGTACTACAATAGCAATGGAACTAGTTTTACTTTCATCAAAGTACCCCAGCTGCCTTTGGTACAAGAACTGCAGCAACAGTGATCCATTTATTATTTGGGAGAGCTATTTTTATCACGCCACTTCACAACGGCCATGATGAAATACATGAAATATATGTACTGCCAGAATATCCGGTAATTTGACAAGAAGCAGTTAAAATGTTACAAGTTTAATGATGATGAAGTCCCTCAGCCATATTCAGAGATTTCTTCAGGTGCAGTTCGGATTTTTGAAGCCCCTGATGGTTCAAACCCAAGCACAAGATCTGAGAATCCGCCGCTGAATAGTTTATGCTGACGAGACGTGATTACACATGGTCTTACGACAACATGGTATAACAGACCTGGCATGTCATCATTATATTATCAATATTTATTCAGCAAAATTTCCTTTGGATGTGCCCTTGAGTTAGTAAGATGGTGACCTATTGAGAAAAAAGAACAACAGAAATGATGAGAAAGTTCCAAGAACAAAATAAAAAGCAAGTATTTGATACAAGTAAGAAGTCCGCGTGAAGTCTCCATAATCACCAGTGTCTGCATGGGTCTCCTCCTACACTCCAAAAACAAACTGTAGGTTTCATAGGAGACCCTAATCTGCCCTAAACTTTAAATGAGACGGTGAAGTTATATTACTCTATCTGAAGTGCGAATAACAGAATGAATGAAAGGTTGGACGTCTCTACATGTGGCCCTGTGATTGACTGCCGAACGATCAGGGTGAACCCGCCTCTTGCCCAATGACGGCTGGGATAGGCTCTACCCCCAAGGCAACTCTTAGTGCAGGATAAGCAGTGCAGCTAATCAATAAATAAGTGAATAAAGGAATGAATAATGTCATGAAATACATAACAATTAGTAATCACTGGAAAGAAAATACTTTGCCATATCTGATTACGCAAAAGTGAGATACAGGAATCCACCGATGGTCCCAGCTGTTCTTAGGCTCACTTTTTGGTGGCCAGCTGCCAATTCAATCTGTGCTTCAAAGCTGAGCGTCTGTGTCTTCAAACAAACTCTTACATTTACAGGCAGTGGACGGTCGAATTAAAGGCTCTAGAATTGATGTTAAATGTACTTCATTGAGAGGATACAGAAAAGATAAGTGTCAGGGGACAGAATGATGGCTTGAAACGATGAGAAAATAATTATGGCTAGATTGAAGTCTTGGAAGAAAAACTCCCATCATTTTTGCAGTGCCTGCTTAACATTGTGCAGAAACTTTCCATTAGTGAATAAAATGTGCACGCGTCACCTTGAAGCAGAGAACTGACCGCTTGGTCCCCACCTGCACTGCTAGAGGGGAAGAGAAGCCATTCTGGGTCGTCTGTTGTTTTATCTGGAGGTAACAAGCACCAAAAACCTACATGTGTTTTTGTGGAGATGGAGTTTCGGTTGATTTCAAATCAAACTGATAGGATTATATGTCACAAGGTTTTATCATTTCAATCAGTGTAACTACCAAGTCATGGGAGTGTTCAAGGATGTTAAAGGCGGGCAGGAAACGGGAGTGGGCAAAGACAGAAGAAGGACGGTAGAAATGGACTGATAATGAATGCAGGGTTCCCAACAGAAACCACAAAGATGTGGCGAATCAAATGTCATTTAAGCCTAAGACAATGTTAGGCCTCTACAGTGTGTCTGTATGTGTATGTGCATGCGTCACAGTGATTCACGGTGCCAAACAAAGTGTTCCACCAGTACCACCTGTGTGACTCACACGGATTTTGAAAAGGGTTTATTGAAGATTGTTCTGTGGTTGACTTTTGAATTTTTCGAGCTGTTACTTTGTAAGCACTCCAGTGGAAGAACGACAGCTGTCACACTTTTCTCGCTGCAATGGAGAAGCTGAGTTAAAAAAAAAAAAAAAATCTGTCACTTTTATTGATATGATCATGGCATTTTACTCAAGTAATTCCTTTTTTTCAGCTTTGGGGAAAACGATACTTACTATTCACTCACATCCCTTTGTCATGGGGATTTTATCCAAATTGATTTAGTCATTTTAATCATTCTATGTTAAAAAAATAAACAAATAAATTCACAGACACAATGGACTAATAAAACAACGGATAAACTTGGGGATTAAATGTTCTCTTGAAAATCCAGATCCTAGATCAGACAGAGTAAATCTGAGAACAACGCAGAGAACTCTACTTGTACAAAATTTTCTTACAGCAAAGGAAACCTGCTGGGGGGGTCCTGTAGAATAAATCAGCCAGCAGAATTTAAGGGGATAATGAGTCATGTGTTTAATGTCTATAGATGCAAAAATACCAGATCTAAATTAATGGAGCAGTTAGACAAATTCAGAAACGTCATAAATTATAATCAAGGCATTATAAAGAATGAACACGGATCATGTCACTGTAACAGACCTTCTTAATTAGAATTTACCTAGTATTTACATAATGTGGGCACAAGATTTTTCTTCCATCGCTGCTTATTTGTCCCAGCATTTTTCAACCAATTAAGTTAATTTTTTCATAATAAAGTTTAATTTTACTTTTCTGTACTAACACACACACACACACACACAAAGACAGCCAAACATACCTGCGCCCGTACACAATCACAGACTCTTATAACACATGTTGACATTTTCAGATATTTGTATGATTTATGTGAATATGCTGCTTGTGTATGTGTGCGTAATGTATATGTGTAACATGAACATATTTGACCTTACATGTGCTCACATGTGTGTCTTCAGGCATGGGTGAAGACACACACTTGTGCATCACTTTCAGAAGACCTAAAACAGGTTGTGTCTGTGTGTGTGTGTGTGTGTTTGCTTGTGTGCGTTTGTGCTAGATAGACAGATCTGTCAGATTGGTTCATGTCTCAATAAAAAACCATTGGGGTACTTTAGATCATGCATGCGCATACATACGAGCATACACACACACACACATATGCATGCACACATTCACACATGCAGAAAGATGCAGGCTTTGAAACATGTTGGCAGGAACTACAATCAAATCGATGGTATGACATGTTTATGTGATTCTCTTCACAATGTTGTCCCTGCAAGCAGTGAATTCGCAACAAACCGTTTGGATCTTTTTCATATGGATTATTGATCAGACTAGTTCCTGTTATCCAAAATGTACCTCCATGGCTCTGAGAGGCTTTGCATTTTGCAGTAGAGCTGCTATTTCCCAGCTACTTTTTCATCACAGTGTTTTCTTTATAATGTATTGAAGAGTTATGTCTGAAACTTAAAACTATGAGTCAGTCAAAGCAACAACTCAGTTTTGGGTCTGATTTTTTTGCTTCGTTTGAAACAAAATTGTGGTGAAAAAGGTTGGCCATAATTGAACCACAGCTGCTTAACCATCCTTTCTTTGTTTATATTGTTTTTTTGGTAATTTAATGAGATTTGTTCACTAAAGGAACAGTAAGTTAGGAATGGAAAGGAAAAGAAAGGAAAAGAAAAGAGAGTAGGAGAGAAGGACAGAAGAGGAGAGAGGAGGAGACTAGAGTGTGGAGGTGTAAACGGAGTGGGTGTATAAAGAGGTGCTAGAGACTTGAAGTGGTGAGTTTGTGCGCGGGCGGAGAGAGATGGGGACGACAGCCGATAAATGGAAAAAGGGGGGGGGAGGTGAACAGGAGATGATGGAGCTTGACAAAGGAGGCGGTGGGGAAGGGGAGATGAACGAGGGGATGGATGAGCAGGAGGAGCCAGAGAGGAGTGAATGGAGCAGCTGAAAGAGAAGAAGAGAGCTTATTGAAATGACGTCTGAAGCAAAGAAAAAGGAGCCTGAAATGGGCTGGAAATTTCAGTCCCAACCTGAAGAACAAAATGTTTCATTAAAATGAGAAGATATTAGTACATGATTTCCAGAGGTGATGTCTCTTCTTAGGAAAGGGAAGGGCAAAGTTTATTGGCTGCAGGCAGAAGATGATAACTCTGATTAGACTTTTCACGCCATCCTTTCCATACTTTAGCCAATGTTCCAGAGCATAGAGAGAATTAAAGATGGGGGTGAGATGAAAAATCTGTCGTTGAAGTTCAGCTTTACTAAAAATGGAGGGATAACTCGGGCAAGGAGAAGAGACGGGGATGAAGGAGTGGAGGGGTTTGAGTTAGACGGCGGAGGAGAGGAATGGGATAGGTATTGAAGTGATAGGTTGTTGTCAGAGCAGGGAGCCCCCGGATTATAGATGAGCTGGGTCATCAAATCTCTGCTTATGTCATGACACATGACTAGCTCTGACCTGTGTAGGTCTGTAAACCAGAGACAGGTCAAGTCAAACTGTTCCCCTTTTTTCCCACCCTTCTTTTCCCAACATTGCAACCTCTGTGTAGCAGCGTGAGATCAACACAGCTTTGCAGACACACACACACATGCACGCACACACACAGACACACACACACACACACACACACACACACACACACACACACACACCAAAGTTTGAATTTTACCTCAAAAAAGACTGGTTTGAAGGCCATTATTTCCACCAGGGAATGGAGGATTCAGATTTCTCGACGTCTAACACAGCAGTTTGCACTAAACAGTCTGCATTCCCACTGAGCGAGCACAATGGAGATTAATGAAAAAAAACCCTCCCTGAGCTAAAAGAAGCCTGGAGATTTTGATCTGCACCATGTAATCACAACAAAGATTGATGAGTAGTAGCGAGTACATCAGGGAAGGTGTTGCCCTGAGGCCCTCCTCTCAGGCTACTCCTCCTCCTCCTCCTCCTCCAATTGCCTTCGCTCCATCACTGGGACTGACAGGATGAGAAACTAAAGGATTGTTAAATGATGACAATCCTCCAATTGTTAAATGAGGATTTTTAATTATGTTTCAAAAGATGTGACACAATCTTGCACATCCAGTCTTGCATAAAAATATTTATTATTGTTTTATGGTGTTTAAAATACTTTAATTAATGTAGTTTGGTATTTTGGGAAAGAATTTTACCCCTAAGTAAATTTATCTTATGCTTTTAAAAACATTGGAAAACCTGCTGAATAATAGATTCTATTCACCTTTTAAATCAGCTAAACATTAACTGAAAATCATCAGGGCGGGAATAAAATGCTGCAAAAACATTCCAAAATGAGGCGCAAAAATCAGGAAACAACAAATGACCATCAACCAGGAAGAGAATATCTGTAAACCATCAAAATAAAAGTCCATTTCCTTTATAGCTTCCTGTTACATGTCTTTGTGCTACTGTCACAGATGACATCCTCACTGTACAGATTCATCCATCCATTAGGTTTGCCAATGCGTGTAGTTTAACATTGCTCTGCTAAGAGGCCAGAAATTGTTCATTCCTTCATCCACTCATTCATTTATTCTGTCTGCCTGTCAAAATGCTTGGGCAAGACACAGAACCCCCAGTTACTCCCGATGGTGTAGTTTGCACCTTGCATGGCATATGTGTGAGGGTGTGTGAATTGCTAACAAATATAAAGCACTTTGAGGTGTGAGAGCCATCTGTAAGTTGAGACCATTTAGTATTTTTCTGCCTCTTGTGCATCAGTGTGCATTCTAAAGCACTCATGTGCATTTGTTTTTTTAGTTTTCTAGCGGAACTGATGAAACCACATGACTTTTTAATTAGTACAATTGTTTGAGTTATGACTTCAATTAGCCTGGTGATGATGAAGCTGAGTCCATTTGCAGCTTTTACTTTCGACGGCGTCAGGGGTGTAATATCTGCAGCGATCCCTTGAATGAGTCACTTTATTGTCTGTGGTTAGAGGAAGGATTTCCATCACAAAACATAATTTAAAACTATTTGTTTCCTCAAGTCCCCATGAAGTTAATGTCTTCCCTCTGGTTCAGATTAAAAATAACCTCCTGCTGTTTGTTATTCTGTTTTCCTTATTCCAAATGAAAGGATTGATTTTTGGGGGGGATTAATTATTATTATTGTTATTATGCTCCTATGGAGCTCAGGCTGAGTCCATCTTCTTTATAGCAGACATTATAATAACGTATAGATGCAGAATGTCCAAATAAATCATGGCTTGTAGCTTTTATACAGACTAACTTTTCAGTCATGACGTGATTTTAAACTTTCATTGCTGATTAAACTTTTATTGCTTTTTCAATGAATCTGATTTTTGGAATTAATTCCGTGCTGTTTTTTTTCTAGTTCTTAGGATAGCAAACAATGCTCTCTGAGATAAATATACAGATCCCAGTCACCCTGGATTCAAATTTAATTAATTACTACAACATTCACCCTCAGATATCCTCAGGGACCATTTTTGGCTGAAAGTTCGTAATTTCTTTAGTGAAAATGTTTTGATGTGTTTCGTGGTGCTCGGCGAGGAATAATCGATGACGGAGCCTTGGAGTCCTGGATGAGTTTATCTTTGATTGTGAGCACCACCATACCGCTAAACAACAACCGAGACAGTGCACTTCCGGGGCGCATATATACCCCCGGCTGAAGCCATGCCCCCAACCCCTAGTCCCGTGGGGTGAGAGGCCACGGCCCTCAGTGTCCACCACACAGCCCCACCTCAAACACCCAGAACGGTCCCTGGAAGAAAAATAGTGCTTGTACGGGAAGCAGAACTTCACCAGCCACCCTATGTGCTGGCTTCAGCCGATCGAGCGACACCCGCTCACAACGCCCGCCCGAGTCCAGCACGAAACTGTTTGCACCGGCCTTGAGAACCCGGAACGGCCCATTGTACGGGGGCCGAGGAGGCGAGCGGTCACCGTCGTGTCGCACAAACTCAAAACGAGCCAACATGAGCTCCGCCGGGACAAAAGATCGCAGAAAACAGTGGTGAGCAGGGCCCGGGAGCCGGGGGGCTGACCAGAACCGCGGTCCGATGGGGAGGGGGAGCGGATCTCTCAGGAAAGAACTTTCCTGAGATCCACAACGGCTGGTCCAGAACTAGCTCCACAGGCAATGCAGCAAGGTTGTCCTCCGGGTGTGGATTTAATCGCAACGGGTGTTGGTTTCTGGGGTTGAAATATTTAGAAATGAAAGAAATTAAGAAGGAATGTATTTATTTGGAGTTGAACACGCCCTGACCTTCACCCATCTGCCTCCAGGATTTGGACGTGAGTCAGCTGTCGAGACGCCACCCAGTAGATTCCCAGAATACCAACGAAGGATTACCTGCTCCAGTACTCATTGCTCCAGCAGCCATGTCTCTGCCTCCGTCCTCTCTCGCCATCCGCATCCCCCTCTCCTCCTCCCTCCTCCTCTCCCTGTCTTTCTTGTTGCTCTCTTCCTGCCCCGTCAGCGCAGGTTCATCTAAAAAGAACTGCTCAGCCAGTGGGGACCCCTGTCAGGAAGGTGGGTTGACCTGAACCGTCAAGTTTGAAAAACACAATCTGTTGAAATGTTTGTTTTCATGCAGGGGTATGTTAAAATGCATGATGAGAATACATTATTTTACACTACTGAGGCCTTTTAGGGTGTCCATTTCCACTTGCCAAATATGGCGCATAGGGAAGAAACTTTTTTCATAAAAATCCCAGAGCATTAAAAAACCTAATGTATAATATAAAGCCCTGTAGTATATTTCAAATTGTCCCACTTAATCCTTGTCATATTATTTAGTAATGGTCTTCTGCTGGTCCTACATACAGAATTCCCTTATGGCCATTTAAAGAATGCAAAGGGTTTTTCTGTGTTCATGGCTCCCAGTTTCATGTCCTGAACAATCCTGCCAAAAGGAGAATATGCTCAAAACGACTATGGAAACCGAACATTGCCAAATAGTTAATTTTCCAACAGTGCACCAAATTATGATCTGAGTTATCAGTGCTTCTCAGATGAACCGTGGAAACTTATTAATAAACAGATTTTGTGGACGATTAATGATGACTTTGCCAAAAAACAAACAATCTCTTGCTCGTTTTCTGTTGCACATGAGGCGTCTGCAGTGCAGGCTCCCGATACACAACAACCGGGGGCGTGTTTTAAGCACGCAGTTAGTTTGCAGTTTCAATTTCATTGCAAGTGTTTATAAAAGTATTTAAAGTGAAAGGAAAAAAAATGGAAGTCACTCCCGACAGTTTACCCTTAATATATGCAGTCTTGCAAAAAAAAAACCCCGAAGGCCCCACCTTCCGCTGAATATGCTCACCTTTATTAGCAGATACTCAGAAGTCACTCGGTGAGTAGGGGTGAAATATTCTGAGTTTTCAACAGTTTCCATTTTACTGCTTGAAAAATTAGCAAATTGATCAATCCGAATAAGTTTTAGTGAGACAAATGAGGCCGTATGGAAATATCCTGCATATTATATTCCTTTATCCGCCTGCGCTGTCCCTAAGCGTCTGCAAAATGCCCAATGTGGCAAATGAACAAGATTAAAGTTGGAGAGATTAATGGGGTTATTGCATACAACCGTTTTTGCATCATATTGCCTGTAAGGTTCTGTGGCATTGCTCCAGCTTAATTATCGTTTTCAGGAGTGGTGCTACCCGTGTGGAACCCCCAGAACCCCTCGGTGGGGGACAAAGTGGCACGGGCTATTGTTTACTTCGTAGCACTCATCTATATGTTCCTGGGGATGAGCATTATTGCGGACCGATTCATGTCATCTATAGAGGTAGGTGTCGAAGGAGTGATAATTCAGTTAAATTTCCTCTGAGCCTTGGGATCAGTGGTCTCTCCTTGGACTAGGAATTTATGATGGTGAATGCATCGTGTCTACACTCCAGGTTATAACCTCCCAGGAGAAGGAGATTACCATCAAAAGAGCGAACGGGGAGACCACCACTGCCACGGTGAGGATCTGGAATGAGACTGTTTCTAATCTCACTCTAATGGCCTTGGGTTCCAGTGCCCCCGAGATACTGCTGTCTGTTATTGAGGTGAGTACAATAAGAGCCGAGTGGTTGCACATCAGATTAAGCGACGGGGAATGTAATAGGAACACTAATAATCAAATTTTCACCCCTTTCATAGGTCTGCGGTCATGGTTTCGAGGCCGGCGCGCTGGGTCCCAGCACAATCGTGGGCAGCGCTGCCTTTAACATGTTTATCATCATTGCCCTGTGTGTGTATGTGGTGCCTGACGGAGAGACACGCAAAATCAAACACCTTCGGGTGTTCTTCGTCACGGCCGCCTGGAGCATCTTCGCCTACATTTGGTTGTACCTGATTCTTAGTGTCTTCTCCCCTGGCGAGGTGGAGGTGAGGATAGAAAGCAAAGCAGTAACATGGAGGAGAGTTGAAGTGGGTTCAGCAAGTAGAATCGGGTCCATCCTCCCTTCCTGTTTCTCCTTCAGGTGTGGGAGGCGGTGCTGACCTTCCTCTACTTCCCCCTCTGCGTGGTCCAGGCGTGGGTTGCTGATCGGCGCCTCCTCTTCTACAAGTACGTCCGCAAGCATTACCGGGCTGACAAGAACCGCGGCATCATTATCGAGACAGAGGGAGGTGTGGACGGAGGCATGGGAGGCCTGGACGGAGGAGGTGGAGGTGCGCTGGGTCCAGGTGGCTTCACCAAGATGGACATGCTGGAGTTGGATGGGCAGATGGCTTTGAACTGTCACAGCGGGCTAGACGGCGGGATGATGGAGGACGGAGGGGCAAAAGATGAAGAGGACGAGGCCCGGAGGGACATGGCTCGAACGCTGAAGGAGCTGAAGCAGAGGCACCCAGACAAAGACATGGAGCAACTGATTGAAATGGCCAATTACCAGGTACAGAGGCATTTCTTCACACAAGTTTGTAAAAAAAAATAGCATAATAGCCTTAAAATAGTCAATGTCCTCTCAGCTGCTTGGGCACAGACGAATCATTCCACATTAATGACAAACACCGTTAGATTCTCTGGATAAACAGCTTTTTACAATTTAGTGACGTAGTTCGGCAGACACAGTGGATGATCGGTGTAATGCCGGCTTAACTTGTGGTTTGAATGTGTGACTTTTGTTACTGAACTTAGATTTCAACAAAACATTTGTAAAACTGTATAATGTTGCTATGTCAAATATCTCAACGAGAACAAAACATTAGTATAACTGTATAATGTTGCTATGTCAAAGTGACAGGAGTCATTTTATCTCAACAACATCCTTCTTATCAAGTACATTTATCTCATATTAAGTGCAATTACTATTTTGATGAGAACACAAAACATTCATATTGTCCTCCATCACTTCTTCTCCCTTTTTCATCATGATGTATCACTGAGAAGAGATTTAAATCCTTTTTCATTCTGCGGTCAGACTTGTGACACTTCAGCAGACATCAGCATCAAAAATCCCTCAAGTTTTAACCAAACTTACAGTGACAGAGAGATGAGAGATGGTGCATTTACAAGGATTCCAGGCTAAAATGGTGTGCTCACTTTAACCTAAATTTAAATAAATTACCCTGTTTCCAGCTCCATTGTCACATTTAATCGAATGGTATCTGCTGCTTCGGTGGCCAATCTTTAGATTTTTCAATTTGTCACAACCTCTGGAATCTCAGCAGAGAAATAGATATTCATGCGAGGACAGGAATTAGATCAAAATTTCATAAAATAGAGTCAGATTCGAATCCCTTATTTTCATCTGCTATCTGCTTTCTGTAGGTACAAGCGCTGGATGACCTGTGAAATGTCATTTCAGTAAAAAAGTGAATGCTTGCTTTTAATGAAGAAAGGTGTAATGATAATGTAGTTGACGATTTTATCCATAATTAATTGAATTGATTCATTTATTAGGTTTTGATGCAGCAGCAGAAGAGCAGAGCTTTTTACCGTATCCAAGCAACCAGGATGATGATTGGAGCCGGGAACATCCTCAAGAAGCACGCTGCTGACCAGGCTCGCAAGGTGACTCAGAGAAACACGCACAAGTCCCGCTTGTCTCCACTCAAGCTGGTATTCTAACCCTGGTCACACATGTGTGTGTTCTTTTCCAAGGTGGTGAGCAGTCATGAGACCCAGGCCCAGGAGGATGACCCTCACACAGTCAGACTGGAGTTTGAACCATCCCTGTACCAATGCTTTGAAAACTGTGGCTCCCTGAAGTTGACTGTCGCCAGACGTGGAGGAGACCCAGGAGTTACCGTGAAGGTCAGTGTGTAAATACGTCTGTGTGTGTGTGAGAAAATGAGGGACAGATGCTAAGAGATGCTCGAACGCACTAAACATCGAAACTGAGAAAAAAAGAAGATTCTGAGATCGAAGCTCAATTTGTAACTCAAGGAAAACACCCTTCCTTCCGTAATGTCTAATTCATCTCTGTGAAGGAATTCTCCTTCCACAGTATCTGAGTCATAGCAATACATAATATAATATAATATAATATAATATAATATAATATAATATAATATAATATAATATAATATAATATAATATAATATAATATAATATAATATAATATAATATAATATAATATAATATAATATAATATAATATAATATAATATAATATAATATGATATGATATGATATAATATGATATAATATAATATCATATCATATAATATCATATAATATAAGTCATAGGAATCATATCTCATCTGCTTTCTTTTACAAAACAGGGGCTGTTGCAGTCTCCTCCATTTTCTCATGTTAAGGATAATTTATTTTGCTTTGGGTTGTGTGGAGAAGGATTCGGTTGCAGTGGGCTGGTCCTGCAGCTGACGTTGGAAAGTGGCCTGTTTAGCCCCCACCCTGGATTCACAGGGTGAATTCTATCTTCTTAGTATTGTATTTTCAAGAAATTATCAGGACAGGTTCTATATTTGTTTTCCTCTTCTGACTGAGGCCAGAAAAAGACTGGAGAATATCCAGTCAAGAGGCTTTCTTCCTGCTTACACCTCCTTCATAGATATCCGATCTTGTGGGAGGGAAATAGATGGAACTGGGTCACTTGGAGCAAACTGCTGAAACACCTTAGACAATGTACATCCACAGCTGGCTGCCAAAGGGGTTTGATTTAGAAGGGCAGAACTTCAATGAGCACTGCAGCTAACCTGCTAAGGTTTAGAATAATCTCTGTTTAAAAAAAAAAAAAATTGTAATTGAGGCAAACTTCAGGAAGACAGAGTTTCAATATAAACCCAGCATATGTCTTGATTTTGAAATTGTACTTCAGATACCTGTTCCCCTGGCAGGTCTTGTCTGCATCTACAGCAAAAACTGTTGTCATGCTTCCCCCTCAGCGTTTGATATGGATGTGGTTTTGCATTTTCAGCGGCACAGATGTTATCAAATGGTTGTTACACTGAAAGTGCTAAAGAAATGCTACGGGCGGCAGTGCATCTGTGTTCTTTTTGCTCTTCTGGGACCGGGATTCATCACTTTGATCATGAAGGCAGCACAACTCTTTAGAGTAGTGGCTGAAATATGGCACATAAATTGAATATTTATAGAATATGGTTTAGAGAATGTTATAGATCTTTGGACAAACTGACAGAGAAGCAAGGCTGCAAGAGGGAGGTGCAATTACAAATGTGCTGGTTTCTTCAGCACCAAGGACAGCACCATGGATTTATCAATACCCAGCACAGTTAGGCTGCTGATATTTCAAAGCCATGATTGGAGCCATAGATTCTGACCTGCACAAACCTCAGTCAGATCAATGAGTCAGGCAACCCAAACCAACACATTCAGCTAAAACCCTCTTCCACTGCGGACCAAGGGAGGGGCGGGGGAGGTCGGTAATGTGGTTTGGGTGTTTTACTAACAACAGGAACGACATAGCCCCTCAGATCGCCGGCTGCATACCTGTTCTTCTGCCAGATGGTGTTCGTCAGGCATTTTTATAAACCTATGAAAGTGGGTGGGAAAGTCGGCATTGTTCTCGCTGCAGTAACCAGTGGCTGTTATGATGCGAAATGTCACCCCGTTCATGTTTGTTTTACCAACTGCTTGGTGCTTTTATGCAGTTTTAATGTGAGCGCTTGTTGTGTAATGGTCTGTCTTCATACTGTTGCTCATATATTTTGCAAGCTTAAGGCAAATTTCCATTCCGATGGGCAATTCCGCCTTTTTTCTGTTCTATTTCTCTGTTCTGCTGCGAGTCATGCACCCTCTTTCATTCACGACCCTTTTTATGCACCCAACAATCTGAACATAGGCTCCTCTGATCCAGTTGACTGAGTCAACAGTTTGAGATTTTTCTGCAGAAAATGTAACTCCGCTCTTTAACTTTTCCCTTTCATTCAAAGTTACCAGGATCATGAATTAAAGATATGTAGTTCAGGATGTCTGATCAGGATGTGTCTGAAACACCGGAAAGTGTTTTGGTTTGGTTTTTCATCTGTTTTTTGCCACTGTTTTGTTTGATGTATCATAACAGCAGAGGCATTATGACCTATGACTTCAGGCCTGCCTCTCTTTTACGGTTGCTCTGCTGTTTCTTTTTCTCATTACACACATTGTGGAAACTGTTGAATCAGACAGAAATAGAATTTTTTATTTGGTATTTTGAATCCCGTGGAAATTCATTGGATCGTGGAATACAGAGCAGGGTAGCATGATGGTGCATGGACCTGTGTTTCTCCATCTGATTTCTTGAATTGAGAGGTGCCTCTCCTGACTGACGCTCAGCACTTGTAAAGAAACCGGTTAAAAGCTGGTTCAAGAGAGCTTGAATTAATTAACTGCCAACTTGTGTATGAAAACTTTCATTTAGTTTCCCATCTGATCTTTGGACCCTCATTCAACATTTTCTATCAAGGAACACATTTCTCCAATTCTTCTTCCGGTGCATGAATGCGCTATTACTTCATCCCACTACCTGCAGTCAGTAAGGTACTTACTATGTAACAGAGGCTTTTTTCCATTTGATCCTTACCTTTCCAGCACAAAACGAATGGACAGCCCAGATTTAAGGTTGACTGTTAGATTTTGAATAGGTCAACAATATGAGAAAATAATACCTATCAGTTATATTTTTCAGAATATTCCAAAAATATTACAATATGAAAGCTGTACCTACATTTTAAATACATTAAATAAAGAATATGTTGCCTGAAATATAGTGAGGTAATTAGTAATTCCTGTCACCTACATGTCCTATTTTACATGTACAGGAGTGATTTAGATTTTTTTATGAATCTATATGGAAAGGACATTCTTAATTAGAAAGGGTAGAAGGAGAGAAAGGAAAGGATACTGTGAAAGTTTTGTTGCACTTTCTTCAAAGTCTTTGTTATCAGATTGTTTGTGACCAGAGGGCTCACTTTAATGAAGCTGTTTTTGTTCTCCTCTCACCCCCTGCACCCTTCTCCCAATATCTCCACTGTCCTCTTCTCCACTTTGTGGTTCTCCCTCTCTTCTTGTGTTTGCCTGTCCTTATTATCTGCCTTTTACTTGTGTTTCATCTTTCATGGCATTTTGTTTCTTCCTCGCTTCACCACAACCCGTTGCCATCCCCAGGTGGATTATCGCACAGAGGACGGCACGGCAAACGCAGGTTCGGATTATGAGTTTGCTGAGGGAACTCTGCTGTTTAAGCCGGGAGAGACACTCAAAGGTAAAAGCAGCTTTCACAAGCCAGCTTATGGTACATCTTGGAAAATCTGGGCAAAAGTTGGAATATCGGCCGATATTTCAACAGATATCTGACACGGGATTATTTCAACAGAGGTCACTGTTGGAGTAATTGACGACGACATCTTTGAGGAGGATGAATATTTCTACGTCCACCTCAGTAACCCACGGGTGGTTGGGTATCCAGAGATTGGCACTGCCCCACTTGAGGGGGCCATCCCCCCCAAAGCAGTGTTGGGTGACAACCACACAGCCACCGTTACCATTTATGATGACGATCACGCAGGTAGGCTTTTTAGATGATACGATATTTTCCGGCAAATTTTAAACTACATTTTTAGAAAGCCCGGGATTTTTTGTGGCACCATGAAACTACCTTAGTCATTGTTTAACTTGTCTAAATATTATCACCAGCCTGTCTCTGATCCCCTTTTTTGACAACATAAACATTATGGAGATGATGTTTGAGAAACCACAAGTGGAGTCACCGTCATTTTACCTTTAACATAAGTTAACTCCAGCTAATATAACCGAAAAATAAAGGAGCTCTAGTTATCTGTCAGGGTATAGAGACAGGTCAATATGCAGTTCAAGAATAGATGAACTACGATAAAAAGCCCTAAGCCCCATGTTTACTCCAGTGAATTCTAGCTGCTATGTGGTTAAAATGAAGCATATTTGTCCGGTAGCTGCATTATAGATTGTTATTTGTGTAGTTTAGTGTTTTACTCCTTTCTTTGATGGAGTAAATAAACTAAAACACCATTTTAAAGGACAGGCGTAACAACGTTGGGGAAAAAAACTAAACTGTTCCCAATTCAGACTCATTTTCTGGTTCAGTCAGGCAGCTTCTCCAAACAAATTACTGGAATTACAGTAAAAAAGGATACAATTTGTGTTAACTATCTTTTCTCTCATGGACCCAATTCCAGTGAAAGTGGCAAAAACACGATGTCTAAATATCATGCTTTAATTTGAACTGTAATGGCAATAAAGTAGTATACACAACCAAGGTGTTCAAATCACAGATACGGATATAAGCCAACAAAGTTAACGGCCCTGGCTGCCGGAGCTATAGTGGTGTTATTTAATGTTCCATTCAGGCACTGTATTTCATTAGTTCCAAACTTTCACTTCCTCTTTTTGAAAACAGAAAGGTGTTTGCAGCGCAAGCATTTCGCTCTAGATTAGCATTAAATCTACATGCAAGTGCATTTTTTGCTCAAGTTCACAGTCCAGAGGCGTCCATGATAAGGAGGTCCGTATTCGTTATAAAATGAAGCCTCTTGTTCATTTAAAGACTTTGATAACGCCCAGAGAGAATGAATGTGTAGGAGGAAGAGTGGGTGTTTACCTAATGTGCATTATCTTTCATCCTGAAAGAGTGGGCGGTGATCTATTATCCTCTCACAGTGTAAGTGTAGCAAAACACCTCAGAGAGCAAGTTTGAGAGTGATATTGTAGGCATTTACGAACCTCACCTCCTTCTCGGAAGCCTTTCCCGCCGTAACGTTTTCTCTTGTCTCTGTTCCCCACCGCACCCTCCCCCGCATCCCTTCCCTCTCCCTCAGGGATCTTCACTTTTGAGAGCGCCAGTCAGAGAGTGAGTGAGAGCGTAGGTGTGATGGAGGTGAAGGTGCTCCGCACGTCAGGGGCTCGTGGCCTGGTCGCCGTCCCCTTCCGGACACTGGACGGCACCGCCAAAGGAGGGGAGGACTATGAACTTGCAGCCGGGAAGCTGGAGTTCCAAAATGACGAGACCATGTGAGTGAAAAATTTGTTTCGCATTCAAAACCGCATCTCAGGAATTCTGTGAAAATGGAGTGGTATATCTTACGTTTGTGATTGCGTCAGTCATCAGAGGAGGACATTACATTTTGAAACACAAACTTGTTCTACTCAAGTAACGACTTTCTCGTGTCTGAAATAGCAAAGCAAATAACAACAGTCAATATTAAAACATAAACTAAACAATAGCATGCTAATTACAAGTACCCTATTCGGGGACATGCTCATGCCACATGAGGCTGAAGAAGAGATTTGCTTGAGACAAAAAAAGCCCATAGTCCCCACAGGAGGGCGTGTGATTTGGAAAAGTATCTCATGCTGCTTCATTCTTATACTTATTTACAGCAAGTCTTACCTTTGCCAGATAGATAGATGACATTAACAGAAAATCATCTTTTTTTAAAGATGACAGTTGGACTTTCCTCTGTGACTGACTTACATTCTGTAACTGCAGCGCAGGTCTGTACACTATTGAATGCACCCGTAAAGTGTCCGTATAGTTCTATTAGAGGAATAACAGGGCAATGATGCCACTCCTGGAGGACGGCTACTCCACATTACAATGTGTGGGCCTCACACACACATATTCGGACAAAATTGCTCCTGTGTCCTTGGGCACATGCATATTTAATATGCTGATGTTAGCGATGTTAAATTGAGCAATATATAAAGCTGTTGGGAATGCAGTTTTCTAAGCACCTCCTGAGGCCTATAAAGCAAGTACTGTTTGCGTGTGTGTTTGTGTGTTCGTGTTTGTGTGTGTGTGTGTGTGTGTGAGTGCGTGTGCGTGTGTGTGTGTGTGTGTGTGTGTGTGTGTGTGTTTGTGTGTTTGTGTTTGCGTGTGTGTGTGTGTGTGTGTGTGTGTGTGTGTGTGTGTGGGTGTGTGTGTGTGTGTGTGTGTGTGTGTGTGTGTGTGTGTGTGTGTGAGTGGTGTAA
>CAAKHD010004732.1:118158-134418 GCA_901007705.1 Fistularia tabacaria
AGCTGTTGGGAATGCAGTTTTCTAAGCACCTCCTGAGGCCTATAAAGCAAGTACTGTTTGCGTGTGTGTTTGTGTGTTAGTGTTTGTGTGTGTGTGTGTGTGTGCGTGTGCGTGTGCGTGTGTGTGTGTGTGTGTGTGTGTGTGTGTGTGTGTGTGTGTGTGTGTGTGTGTGTGTGTGTGATGTATGTAGATTGAGTTAGGGGGATATGACTTTTAGAAGGTGCAGCTCGTCTGGTATGGATATTAATCAGTATCTTGTAAATTCATATTTATCATAATATTGATTATATGATCATATATTTTTTCAACTCTAAGATTGCTCTATTATTATGATATTTTGATTTTAAAAAATCATTTATCGGTCATACATATTCTAATTGAACATCCAGATATTCACCTCAGCATTAAGCCTCCTCTTTTCCCTTTTTGCGACTTGAACTCAAATGATATGTAATGATGCAAGCGAAGAGAAAAGTATTTTCATTCTTTTGAATATTTGTATTAATTTTAATTTCCTGTGTATCCCATCAACGTTTTTCTTTAATCGACAAATTGAAAATGGATGGAATCTCAAGTCGCGAAAGTACTCATTAGTGTCAGACAGTTCAAACAATCTGGGAAAAACTAGAATTTCAAGTGGGCAAGTGGCTCACCAGCTGATACCAGCCAGCCCCAAGGTACGTTTCACCACAAGGGCAGCCAGGCAGCCACAATGTGTGTGTGTGTGTGTGTGTGTGTGTGTGTGTGTGTGTGTGTGTGTGTGTGTGTGCAAGGATCCTTCTAAGCACAATGATATCTGAGTGTGTGTAAAATATAATGTCCATTCAGTGACGCACGCAATATTTTTAAAGCCTGCGAGTGAATACTGTGGTGAAAAGGGTATGCGCGAGAGAGAGAGAGAGATAGAGAGAGATAGATAGATAGAGAGAGAGAGAGAGTGAGAGAGAGACAGAGAGAGAGAGAGAGAGAGAGAGAGAGAGAGAGAAAGTGGAATCATGGTTCTGTGGTGTGTCAGTACACAAATACTGAATAGAGGCAGATGTCACTGGAGTTAAGATTGAAACAGATCAACTGAAACTGAAACTACTGTTGCTTCTCCACAAGAGGATTAAAGAGATAAGTATAGAGAGGATATTTCACCCTCAAGAAGTTATGACATTGTGGGTCAAGAGTGAACAGTTGGAAACAATAAGCATTGTCATCATCTGCTGGACGAGGATTAGCGGAAGTCTGTTGATCCCAAGAGAAGCTTTATTATGATTGGATGTTATAGTTTCACTAGGACCCACATCCAGCAGAAGGACTCCAATTTATCAAATATAATAAAACCCTTTTTTTCTGGGAGATACCCCTCAAGTAAAATGTAGCTACAGCTCCTAATGTGAATTATTAGCATTTATGATGCACATTTTGATGGTTGTTTGCGCCATGTTTGTAGTCTTCAGTAGTTCAAAGGACTTGTGCATTCTTGTTGAGACGGGGGAGCTTTCATGCGTAGGAGGAGCAAAAATGGGGTGTTTCGTGTCTTTTGTTTGTTTAATTGTGCACTTTCCATTCGTCGTCCAAATGTTTTTCCTTCCTTTATCAGTCCTGAGAGGCCTGCCAGGTGACAGTGAGGGGAGGGAGGGAGCATGGATGGGTCAATAATCCAATGTTTCCATGTAAAGGCGTGTGAGTGACAGAGGAGAGGAAACCCCTCTGGCATATTGACTGTTCTTCCCCCCTCTTACTCCTTCATCCCCCCACCCAAACATGCACACTCTTTCAGTGTTTTCACCTATTTGTATTTAATTTTTGTTCTTCTTGTGTGTGTGTGTGTGTGTGTGTGTGTGTGTGTGTGTTTATGCTCTCACCCATCCAGCTACTGTATGTTCCTATCACCGCGGTATGCGCTCTTTCGCTGCTGATAGAATCAAGATTCTTGCTTTAAGGCGGCTTAAACCTTCCCTCATTATCAACATCCCATGAGCACACTGTCTATTTACCCACTCTCTCTTTTTTTTCTCCTCACCTTTCTGTACCTTGTGGTTTTTCATGCAGCTCTCCTCTGTGCACCATGCTCCTTTCGCTGTCCCTCTCCCTCCTCTACACTTACATAAACCTTTTTTTTAGCCACACTCATTTGAAAATCTTCCTCTCTCTTTTTCCCCCCTCTTTTCTGCCTTTGCTTCATTATTTCAATATTGTCCAGTGACCTTGAATCTGCCCCTTACACTCCTCTCTCTTTTCCCCCACTTTCATTCCCTCTTTCTGCTGGTTGCATTTATGAATTTTGTCGGGTTGAGACGATTTCTGTCTGTCCTGCTCTCTCAACCCCCGTAGCTTCCTATTACTGAACCCCCTCCAATCCCCCCTCACTCCTTATCTGCTTCATGGACTCCTCCTCATTTGCATGTCCCTCCCTTCTTCCTTTCACCTTTTTGCTTCTCTGCACGGTTACAGTCTGCCCTCCTCCTCCACCCTCTCCTACCTGACACCCAGCTGCATCCCCTCATTTTCCTTTCCGTCCATCCATCTCTGTCCAAACCTTTACTCAGGGAAGGGGAACTTACTGCCAAGCCAATTTAGCTGGATCACCACCCAGTCATAAGTCGCACTTCACTTGGTGCTCCTCCACTCCTTCTCCACTCCAGCACAATGTTTCTGTTTCCTCCCTCATTATTATTGAATGTCACTTTTTCCACAGTTATTCTCTCAAAAGATTGAAAAAAGTTAGTGATGTGGTCAGAGCAGGCAGTTTGAGGGCAGCAGGATGCCCTCAGAGCTGGGAGAGATGTGAAGGAAATATTCAGGAAAATTAGGTCAAGAGGGGAGAAGTGAAAGCTCTCTTATTATTAATAAAAGAGAGCAAAACACTGTGGATTCCAGATGGGATTCAGCTGTCCATCCCTGTCATTGCATTGAATGTCAGGTTCCAGCTCAGTGATCTCAGGAGGTAATAAGGTTAAGAGTTTCCCTTGCACTCCAGGCAGATCGACTTTGGCTGAAACGACGGTGTTTGAAATGACTTTACTGCAGTTTAAACCATAAAAGCAAAATGGAAATGCTTTGTGTGTGAGAACATTAATATCTGCTGCTTCTGAATGATAAACCAGTAATGTCAGATTTTAAAGATGAGGTGATTGGAAGTGCAAGGTAAAATTTTGTTTGAGTTTGATTCATATAAAGTCAGGCTCTGTCAATCCTTGTCTAGTCTCTGCATCTCTGCATCTGTCTGCGCTGCATTACAAAGTCACCACGATATATTTACACAACGGCCCTTTATACGTGACTTTTCTTCTATGCAGTTGAATCCATTTCTGTTTTGTTTTCTTTGGGTTGGTTTTGACCTCAACAGCAAAACCCAAACCAAGATGAAGAGGTGATCACGATCTTGTTACAATCCAATGCCTGTAATAGTCTTTTCTGGTATTTTCTGGGATGAAAGTCCTCCATCTGGACCAGAGTGGCGGATTAAAAACAGGCTCCGGTAGCAGCTTTGCTGTCAGGTGTTGTCATGTCCGTTGACTGCCTGACTTCCAGGTGATCCTTGTGAGCCAGGCCCTTTAAAAAAACTCACCGCAGACCAAGGGTTTCCAAACCAAGCTGACCTTGACTCATATCTATATCTGCCATTTTATTAGAGAGACACGTTGTCTGCTCACTTTTCTTTTCAACTATCCTCTCCCTGTTTTTCTAAATAATTAAAAGAGAATTGTTTTTGTAGCTTTTCTTCATACATTTTGGTTCACTTTGAATTTCACTGGTGTAAAACCAAATGGTATTGAAATACGATGCTTGCATGAAGCCACTCACACGCATTCCAATCTAATAAGGCAAATCAACTCTGGGTAAAAGCAGCAAACAACCCAAGTCAACAATTCAATTAGCGCCATGCTAGAATGAACTTAGGCCTCATTTTAGTGAACCAGATGCTCCAGAAAGCGAATATTTTCAAGGAGAACAGAAAGGGAGAGGAATATTAATATCACCCCGCAGTATTTAGTATTTCAGAGCCCTTGCTCTGATCTCAACTCTGCTTCCGTTCAATGTCCTTGCTGCTTTATCAAGACAATCAAGGCTTCTGATACCCGTGTGAAGACACCAACCTTGGGCCGATTTCCCTTTATATTAGGTGAAATATTAACATCAACACAACCCTGGCGCACCATTGTGATATCCGTTAGCCATCTTGAGCTGTACAATCTGACAAAGCTCTGCTGCATGTGTATGAGACGGCTCTCACTTAATTCCATGGAGCAGCAGCGTCAATACAAAACACTCCATCTAGCTGAGGAGTGTAAGGCCCCTCAATCAGTCGGAGTGACAATGAGCTGAGAGCGTAAACAGCAGCATGCTTCAACCAAGTGTCTACGGAAGTCCAGCAAAAAATGTTTTCTCTGAGCAAGAGACGCTTGTTCATCATTTACAGTAAATGAACTGTGCAGGTTATTTCATACACCTCAGAGCCAGCAGACGTTCAGTGTTCACAAAAAATGTCTCTGTAAACTCCCTGATCCTGTGCCTGGTTGGAGACAGAACTCCATCACATGCCCTCCTCACTCGACACAAACTATCTTGTGAGGAATCAATGTAACAAGCAGGGTTAATAATCTGAATTACATTTCCTTGAAAAACGAGAATGTTTCACACAGGATCACAAATATATGAGTAAAGTTTCAAACCTTGAAAACCTGGTCTGGAGGATGTAAAGTATGTCTGTGGTGTGTATGTGTGTGTGTTTGTGTGTGGTGTGTGTTTGTGTGTGGTGTGTGTATGGGTATTTTGTGGGGATATTACTTATTTCTTGTGGCGCAACTGGGGTGATTAGAATCTGCTGAATATTTATGTGACACCAGACAGACATACACAGTAAACAACTACATATATCTCTTGAGGTTACCACTAAAGTGTTTTTCCTGGACCACAAACACCCACCCACCCCCCCACACACAAACAGACACACACACAGGACACAATTGCTGAGATGTACTATTAAAGCTGGTAAAAACAAAAGAGGGAATGAATGAATGAGAAGAAAAGGGTGATGCCTGTGTTCTCGTTCAGTGATTTATGACAAAGAAGGGAAGTGAAATGTTTTGTTGCTTCATTGGAACATCCCCCTATGTGCAACCACACGTGCAGTTGAAAGTGACGGATACATGGACGAGGCAACTATGGAGTGGAGCCCATAGATGGGGTGCAGAATGAATGACTTCTCTCTGTTTTGCCAAGTCACTATTTTTGAATTTGCAATGATGTTTGTAAAGTGAGCAGTGTGGCTCTGTGTGTGTGTGTGTGTGTGTGTGTGTGTGTGTGTGCTAAAAAGTAACACAAAAACGCTAGGCTCAGATGGGTGAGTTTATTCTTAGCCTTCCTCTGACCTGCAGCAGTCATAGCCAAGACACAGATGATGTGTGTGTGTGTGTGTGTGTGTATGTGTGTGTGTGTGTGTGCGTGTGTGTGTGTGTGTGTTTGTGTGTGTGTGTGTGTGTGGCCATCTCCCCTGGCTACTCATTATAAATTTCTAACAGGTGTCACCACCAAACTGTGCCGACGTCTGTTCAGTTAATGCCCTGGCCTCTGTCTGTGTGTGTTTGCGTGTGTGTTTGGACTCCCTCACCTTACCTGGCAAAGCACTTTTAACATTTAGAGGAAATGTCTCTTCAGGAGTTTCGCAATAACGGCTTGACTTCCCTTCCGACAACTTGCACTTTTTGCCATTATAACACTTTAATAACTATCCGACCATAGATGCCGCTTCCAGATCAAGCTTCTCTGTTCCTTCTCAAGTTTGGGAACAACAGACTCAGAACAAAAATGGCTGTTCAAATGCTGTTATAAATACAGGCCTATCAGAATGTGTGTTAATCTAATTGAATTTCAAGTGAACCATATATATGTGCCAGTACTCATTGTGTCTGTACTCACACACTCAGAGGAACAAAACGCAATGTCCTGCTAAGTTTCCAGCCAAAGGCAGCAATCTCATGTTGAAGATACTGACAATAAAGGAACAACATTTCGGTGCTGAAGTGAAGCGAGATTAATCTGTCGACACGATAAGGACGGTTTATAATCACGGCTCTACGAGATAAAGGAGGCTGTCTGGTAGTCTCGAGAAACGTTTAATTCAGGCGCCACCAAAAAGACCTCGGAGGAAACAGAGGTTTTGAATAATTTGCTGGCCCTGCTCTATAAAGCTCCATTCAGCATAGTATCTTTGAATGTGTCTGCAGGCCTCGAGGAAGGGCGCTGTATCTATAAACTACACGTCAGACAGTGGATTAGAGCAGAGGGGGCTTTTTAAAAAGGAGTATGAGCTAACAAGAATGAGACACCCTCAGAGCTGTGGATTCAGCACCAATTGCAGGGTGCTCAAACCTATATGGGGATCAGGTTTGGCCCAAAGTACCTGAAGGAACAGTTCGGCCAAAAATTAACATTCTGTCGTTTTTTTCAATGTTGACAACGGCTCATATTCCTGACTGATATTTTTTGTCCTCAATGGATGTATATCCCTCCTATTATTTTGCTCTTCTGTGATTATAAGAATGTTATAAAATTGTGTTTTATGTCATATTTGAAAGGCACAGTGGAATATTATTTCTTGGGCTCAGTGAATGTGGCATGTGGCCAAATTTCTTATCAAAATATGACCAAGTCATATATCCAAGTGATTCAGATGACATATGATATTTAGTTACTATGTAAACCCTTTTGTTCTCCAGTCGTCATTTCGATCACCATACAATGGGATTCTTTCTCTTGTTTTGATTGTTTGAAATAGAATATTAGGTATATTTGTCAATATCAACTTGATCCTTGTTCTTGTTTGGCTCAAATTTAGTCCATCATTTCTGTGATGCTGAAAGTATGTAAGCCATATCAGCTGGCCTGAGAACACCACATCAGCCCAAATCCGGTGCAAAGCCGGACTTCTTATGATCAAGTTTCAAATAGTCAGGCAGTAAAACATGGGTTATTCTGTTCCTATACTTGGCTTTACGAATAAAAACATAGTTTTATTGTAACAGTTAATGATGTGCTTCTTGGCAGCTTAGACGGATGTGCCGTCCAAAAGAGGTGAGGCTGCTCACACCAAGACGCCCCACCCCGTCTCCTTCTCCGCTGAGTAGTTGCTGTTAATTTATAGAAACCTATCAAGCCTGCCAGTACCTTTGGGCTTGGCTACAAAGGGTCAGCTGGAGGAAAACAAGCAGAGTAAACAAAAACAATTCAGCCGGCACTTTGCGTTGGACAAGCTGTTCTGGTTTCAGAGAGATTTCTGAAGCTCTGGCTGAGTCTCCTCTTGACAAAACCGAGCTCTATCTGCAGTAATCCAGACACCCTCCTCGGTTTGTTGTGTGTTAATGCAGCAAAAAAACGCGACCTCTTTGTGTGTTTGACAAAGCTGTCAGAGGAGCTGTGATCATGCCTGGTGATGGAGACGTCAGTGTGAAAGTTTGAAATAAAGCATTCTCCCTCTGGTGAGATGGTTTTCCGAATGCGGAGAGAAACATGAGAAAAAGTGAAAGGAGTGTGAATCTGTGCGTGTCTATTAGTCTGAGTGTGGGTGGGTGTTTGAGTGCGCAACAGTGTTTGTAAAGTGTAGGATATTTGCAACCTGTTTCTCCGTCTGTCACCCGAGTGGGGTGACTAACCCAAAGCTGTTCCCAAAGTAAAGCGCTCTATGAACTGCCACAAGTGTGTGTCTTTTCATGCAAGTCCTGATAACGCCATGTTCTTCTGGTGCAAGTTCATCCGTGTGAATGACTCTCTGTCACACACACACACACACACACACACACACACACACACACACACACACACACACACACACACACACACACACACACACACACACACACACACACACACACTTAAGGGGAACTGCAGACACACTTCTAAGCATCTTTTGCAATCTCTAAAACACTTATTACACTGCTTGCCTTTTAGAGTTCGGAGAACACACATCAGATTGTTGAGGTCTAAGTGTGTGTTCTTTGGTGTTCTAGCAGACACATGATGTTGCCCTTTGCATTTTTGACAATGATCCACAAACTCTGGTGGACTACAATACAGGAAACGTTAATCACAGTTTACAACATGTTTATATTAGGGTGTTTGCGAGCATCGTGTTTAACATCCATCCTTTTGAATCTGCTCAGGGCCAAGTTGCACCAAACTGGTACAGACAGGGTTTATCCAAAGTTCCCGGTAAACAAGACTTATCACTGGTAAATGTTGCTAAAATATGTGGAAGAAGGGTCTGACTGTCTATAGGTAGAGAAAATGGAATTGAGTTATATTGTCATTTCTATATAGCTTCTCTTTCATCCCACGCATCTCCAATGTTTTCAGGTGGAAACAGCAGCCTCTTGATAAACAGGGATTCACTTTCAATCTCAAACACACTCTGTGTTTCTGCCTCCCTCCATTTCCTTCTGTTTGTACAAACCTCAAGATTCCTCCATCTCTGCAAAGGTGGCCGGGATTCTATTTCCTTTTTCTGCTTTTCTTTCCCTGTATGTTGCCTCCATAGCTCTTGATCCCAGACTTTGTCAGCTTGACAAAAAGTGGAGACAACAGAAAAAGAGAGAAAAAAACAAGGGGAATATACATAGTGGAAATTGGAGTTTTTGTGCACTTTAAATCTCTTGAAAAAAAGAAAGAAAGAAATACATATTTTTTCAAGCTCTTTTTTAATGGCTGTTATTGAAATTGGACTGTTTACCATTGTATTTAAAGGTCATTTGTGAAGGTAGCCAATGTTGAAAGTGAAGGAACAAGAAGGAAAAGATTCCTTGCCAAAGGGCTGCTTCAAAGTTTAGTCAAGCTCCCATTATTCTCCTATTTTCCTCTTGTTCTCTCTTGCTCTCAGGGCTTCTCTGTTCATCCTCTCTTTCTCATCCCCTTCCCGTCCTCTCTAATGTCACAGCAGTCAAAGTTAAGTAGCTTAAGTCAATGTATCTTACATTGCTCTGCACATGAGTGTGTGCGCATGCGTTCCCATGTGTGTGCATGCATGTGTGTACTCATGAGTGTGTTGTTGTTCCAATTGTGGATCGGAATCAATGTAACACTCGCTGTGTGTGTTTTGCTTTTTATGATTTTCCCTGTGCTGCGATGAGTCAGTCTCTCACACACACACACATACACGTATACACAACCAGTGGGAACCTTTCAGACAACATCTTCGCCTGTTTGCATCCTTGAATCTTTTCTGTCTTTCTCTATTTGGGAGTCTTTATTTTGCATTGTTGCTTTAAAAATGTTTAAAATTTGATTTTCTTATCCGTCAGATGACTCAGGAAGGGTTTTACGGCTGTCAATCGGAGGGGGTTGAGAAGGTTGGATTCTGAAAGGTGTTCAGTCAAAGCAGTTTTGACTTTGACGTTGAAACCTTGTTCTGGATGTTACATTTCACCTCCGCTTTTTTACAATCCTACCCTTTAACTTCTCCGTCACTCTGCTGTCTTTCACTACCAGTAATTTTCTCTACCAAGTGAACACACTCACACACCCTATGGTCTGAATCCTACGCCCACGCCCACACACAAACACACACACACACACACACACACACACACACACACACACACACACACACACACACCAACACACATAAAGTAAAAGCCAAACGAATCCCTGTGATCAAGCTTGCACACACCCTGTAATCATAGCCTGGAGACCCGAGCTGCGGGTCTCCAGCCCTACATAGCCGTGATTAGAGCGGCAACAGGGGACACTCTCCATGAAACCCCTGCATCCCCTGATAACCTCAGGCCTCCCTGTTACACTGGAGGACCAGGGGGTCCCACCAAGGCATGCTAGAATCCACATTAAGGGGTCAGAGTTGTGTTCACTGACCATCAAGGCCTCGGTTGAAGCCGCAGGCGGAGTCAGCTAGGGTTCCGTCTTTTACATTTATGCAGTTTAGCTTGTGCAAGTGAATGAGGAGCCGCATCAGCACAGGCTCCCTCTCACTCCGCTGCTCTTTTGCTCATGATTACGCACATCCATAAACCCACATCCTTCCATGTGTGTTTTGTGTTCTTTCGCCTCATGAAAAAAATAAACTTCCACCATCTGCCATGGAACAAGACTTGGAAAGTAAGTTTTGGAGGAACAGCAGTGCCTCAGAGCTAAAGGACAGTAGTGCGCAGACTGAGGAACAGCATGGAGGCCAATTAGAGATTTGTACTCGTAAGCAAAGAAGGGCTGTATTTCATTTAAACACGACTGTTCAATCACTATAATTATGTCTCTTGAAGTTTATTGAAGGCTTTGCAGTTTCAAAATGTAATATTTAATTCTGCAGTTTTCATCTAAAACGTTTTTCAGAATAGGATAGAATAGCCTTAGCTGTATTCTTGTTGAAATCTTCTTGTCGTGGTAAATGGACTTGAGTATCTTCACTTGAAGACGTTTCACCCCTCATCCGAGAGGCTCCTTCAGTTCTGAACTTAAGAAGCTGACAACAACTCACCACGACCTGGATGACTGAGAACCTCAACAGACAAAGTCTTAGTCGTATTTATATGGGGACACTAGATTTGCTGTCCAGCCCTTTCACTAGCTCAGTAAGAGCATATATGCCGCATGCATATACATGTATACATACATTATGTTATACAGTGTATAATGTGAGTCTAACTTGGAATATGTAAGTCTACCACAGGGAGGTAGAAAGGCTCAGGTGTACAGTGTAGAAATATGAATCTGAATAACATTTGATAGAACTCTGGAGAATATACAGATATAGAAATAGTGTGTACAGTGTTGTGTGATATGAATATTATGTTTTATAATCTCCGACTTGTTAGAGGTTATCATACTTGTTTAGAGCAGTTGGATTTTTCTCTGCCTGACAGAACGGCTGCTTAACATTAGCATCAAGCTAATGAAGCGAGGTCTGGGGCGGAACCCTGGCCGGTACCACCACATTTCCACTCTACATTCACAATGTTGTCAAAAGAGTCCAAAGGAGAGAAGGCTGCAATCAGCTGCAGTCAGATAACAAGTGCTTGGAACAATGGATTGTTTGACAAAAATCTAAGTCGAATGAAAGGTGGTTGAATTTTTAGCCATGAAAGAAAAAAAATCAGCATATTTCATGATGAATACATGCTAAAGCAGTCGGCAGGTGATGATAATAACAGTGTTCAATCAGTGGGCTTCATTCACAGTGCCCTTGTTTGTCGAGGTGCTTTTTGCCACAGTAATAATTACTGCATGCTGAAGTCGTTTCTGTTGCAGAGGCGAATTTCAAGAAAACAATCATTCATTCATGCCGGATTGCTTTTTGGCAGAAGCCGTCAAATTCGAGCTCTGACTCCATAATTTATCTTTAGAAAGGATTTGCAGTGCATATTTTTCCTGTAGCTGACTCTGACATGTTGTGTGTCATGATGATATTAGCCGTGTATTTATGGAGCGATACACTTCAATTCACCTTTTCAGCAGTGCATTGAATTAATGGGGTGTTTTTGTTGTTTTGTTTCACCAAGAGAAACAAAGACTGTCACCACGTTTCTTCTCTCTGACCTTTGCACAGGAAATGCTGAAATTTCAGTTAATGCATGTTTCCATAACTACTTGTTAACATAGGTCCACAAGTGATTTATTAAGATGCTATAAATTATTTGGGTTCGATCACTTTTATAACTTATTTTTCTCCATCAAAAAAAACAAAAACAAGACAGGGTTCATTCTGTGGGTTGGAAGTACCTGAAAACCACCTGCACCTGTTTGCTCAGCAGAATTATTTGACACCAAGAAAACACTTGAGATTTATTGATCATTTTATTGTTAGTTTCTTGTTAATATCAAAGAATATATATTTTTTCTGTTTTAGTATAAAAAAGCCTGAAAATAAGAGAACATTGCTGAAAGTTTCTTTGTTGCCCCAGACAGTTCCAATGCTCTTCTATTTTCCATTTTGTTCCCGAGAACGGTTTCACAGTTCACAACAAACAGGGTGTTTAGAACCAGCCTCCCCCCTCTCTACTCTTGAGCATGGCACTTCTTATTCTTTGAGATTAAAGTTTTTTTCCTCCCACCTTTGTTAAGAGCTGAATCACATTTTATTGATTTGATTCTGCTGCTGAACTGGAGGATACTAATTATAGTGGAATCTACTGAAGCAAATATTGATGCCTTGGAAAAGTTCTGGAAGAAGGTTAAAGTGTAGTGGCCCTGCTTTGCTTTAACTCACATTTACCTCATTATTTGAAACTTTAGAAACGTGCGTCATGTATCCTCCGGGAAATGGGGTAGGTTTTGCCAGCGATGAATCTTACCTGGTGACTGATGTTGCTTCTGAAACGTTTTTTGACCCAGAATTATGTTATATTCACTTCAGCTCCTCAGCACAAACATGTCACTGATGCCAAAGACGTGTTTCAGGTCTTGAATATTTATGAACTGGAGTGTACGATGTATCAAGAACTTCCTGTCGCCACTGGGAATGTCATACACTGGAGAGTCATAGACCCGCTAATAGCTAAAAGACGCACATCTGTCAATAGTCACTAGTGATGAACCTGCAACCTGCTCTGGCTCTCATCCTGTTGCTCAGAACCTAAAGTCTTGACATGATGAATGCATGATGATGAATCCCTGATACTGCTCAAGAGTGATGCGCAGGTCTTGGCTCATTCAGCTACGGGTAATGTAGTATGATACGCACTCACACTAACATACACACTCACACACACACATACACAGTGATGACAGAGTGATTAAATCACTAATAACTTGCATAGAAGACAATGAGACCCATATCTCAGCTGACATCTCTCACCCTGCTCCTTCCATTGAGCTTCTTCCTCTTCCTCCCTCCTCCTCCCAGGCTCTTCATTGAATTCCATTTAACTCATTGTCTCTATTATCTTTTAAATTCATCATCTCTCTCTCTCCCCGGGTCTCCTTTTCCAGCCTATTACCTGAGATGTGCACCTCCTCCCTCAATACCATCCATCAATCACTCAACTTTTTCTGCCTCTTTTTAATCTTTCTTTTTCCGCTTCCCTCCATCCAACCCTCTCATCCATCTTCCTGCCCTATCGCCTCTTCCCTTTTATTCTTCCTATCAAAGATATCTCTGTCTACCTCTTCATTTCAGTGGATGATATATCATTCCTTGCCAACTTATCGTTTATCCCTCTGTTCCCACTCACCTCTCGTGCTCCCCCCTCTGCTGCGTGGCGTCTCCCCGCTTAATCATTTGCCCTCCATCTTCATCCCCCCTCAATTTATCATGTTTGTTTTGCCTCCTTTACCTTCCATTGTTCCTGTCTTTTTGCCTGAGAAAAAGGAGGTGGACAGGGGAAAGTTTAGCGCACACATTAAAAAGATCACTGTCCTGGCCAAATATCATTAAATGCCCCCCGGCCCGCCCTCTATGCATCTTTTATACTCAGTTATTAGTGGTATTAGTACTCAGTATTATTACTCAGTTATTTGGGTGGGGCATGAACCAAAAAAAAAGGAAACAAATGATGGAGTTTAATATCCTGCAGTGTGCTCTTGAGAGCAGCATATTCATGCGAGTGCAGGAGGGCTATTGAGGAAAAAGAAATTGAAAACAGAATGGAGAGAAACCAATAATGAGGAATACAACTATCTGTAATGAGAACCCCCCATCTCACAGTGTTAAGCACATTGTTTTGGTTTGATGGGCTGAACATTTCCAAATTGCTCTCACTGTTCTTATGTCTGGACACAAAGCAGGTTCATTTCGTCCGTTAACTAGAAACCAAAATGTCACCAGCTGGGTGATCGGGTTACTGTGGTCACCTGCTTCCTGCAGGATGCTCCTCTGGCATTTTATCATCATGGGGTTTGCCCTCCTCAATTACATTCTCAGCCGTAAACCGTCTTTTTAAAAAATGAAATTATCACCTCTGCAGTCTAGAAAATTTCAAAACTCATGATTTGTTGTTTTCTAAGTGAGGAACAAAATAAGAAGAGAGAGGAACTTCAGTTTTAGCAGATTATTTCTGTTTCCTGCAAATTTCTCAAATTCTGATGTCAGGAAAAAATTGATAACTTAATTCCCTTCAGTTAGTGATCAGTGATGTTATTGCAGCAGTGTCTGACCATCTGCCCACTTAGAGTCGGGCCCCTTATCTCCCAAAGATCCCCAGCAGTACAGCTGCTAGAAAGTTCCTATAGCCATGGATCCTGGTTCCAACCTGGTTTCTTTCAGCCAAGTCTGCAACCAGCAAGGTGTTCAGTCAGCCTACTGCAGAGCTCTGCCTCCAGCATGAATTGCAAAGTAAAGCCTTACTCAGCTTTCTTTGCATGACGCCTTTCAGCTTTATAGGCTGGTAGCGCATGATGCAATTAATAAACACAACACTTGAACAACTGAATGTTATTCTGACCTCTAATTCAATTTGCTTAAGAACGTAATCGTTTCAATAACTAGTGACAACCGGCTTCTCAAAGTACCTATGAGCTAACAAGGATTTATTGTATAAGAAACAGCTGTAAAACTGCTGTTTCCAAAAGCTCAGAAACACGTAGAAGTAAATGTTTCCCAGCATGTTGATCTCTTCACATACCTTTTGTCCATTCACTCATTCATTCATTATCTGTACTGCTTATCTTGCACTCAGGGTTACTGGAACCCATCCATGCTATCATTGCGTGATAGGCAGGGTTCACCCTGGACCAGTGGCAAGTCATTGGCATATAGAGACATACAACCATTCACCCTCTGATTCAACGTCCGGAGAAATAAGGGTCTCCAGTGAACCTACTGAATGTTTTTGGGATTTGTGGAGGAAACCCACACAGACACTGGGGGAATGAAACCAAGGAGCATGCAGGAACTTGTCGGGAGGCGCAAACGCTAACCACTGCACCACAGTGCCACCACGCATACCTTTTAATAACTGTAAATTCCCTGATAGACTTATACGGCAAATAAAACAATCAATACAGTTAACCAAGTCAATCATAAATATTTCTATTAGTACCACGAACTTTGATACCAAGTAAAGTTCTCTGTAGCTTTTTCCCCCTCCACTCTAATTTCCTACAGTGGTGAGTGATAAAACTCTCAAAGTCCGTAGGTTATAAGCACACTTGTCTATCTATATGTATTATGAGTGATAGATATACAGTAGAACAGATGGACAGGTATAATGGACACAAGATAAGAGAGGGTGTCAGAGGACGATGAATCAGTTTGCGGAAAGGCAGTAAATGAGAGGAAAAAAGACAGATTGGGCGGTGGAGGGGCCTTGACAGAGAAATGGAAAGAGACAGAGTCCGAGGGGACACAATAAGGCCTGAGGGAGCAGAAAGGGCAGGTGGAGGTGGGAAGACAGACAATGAGAGCAAATGACGGCTGGATACAGAGAGGGAGAGCAAACAGGGCCTGAGGGAGGAATAGAGGATGAGGAGCAGGGCTTACATTTGGGAAAGCAAGCTTTTGGCATGCTGGGTGGTAGAAGGATGGATGAGAGGGGGAGAACAGATTTAAGGGAAGGAAAGAGAGTAATGGTATTTTTTCCTTTGCCAAGAGCTGTGTATGTGTGTGTACTGGTGTGTGCATGAGTGAGTGTGTGAATGAGCCTTTGGCAAGCATTTGAGCTTGGCAGCAGTTGGCACATATCCTGCTGCTTGAAGGCCCTCACCTTGAGCTGTTAATTCCAGTCAGTCGAACTATGGTGTCTCTCTCACACATACAAACATTCACATGCACACGCAAGATCACAAACATGCTCACTCAGGTTGTGCTGACCACCGCTGGCATTCAGTCTCAAATTTACGACTCAGGATTCCACCGGCTGGCCCGTCTTGACAAACTCATGAATTGAATTCTTTTAGAGATCAATACTGGGTCGAATGGGTATAGTTCTCCAAGTCAACTGAATTGCAAATGTTCTAAGCGCTGGGGACTCAGTGTGTGTCTGTGAGTGGGTCGACTCCTTTGTTGGTTTGACCAAAGTTATGTTAGAAATATGTTCAACCCATGGCTGATGAGACAGTGGCCAGAGAAACAAGGGAGTCCTTGTGATATAGTTGCTGTTAGTTTGTGTCACCGGCTTCTCGTACACACAATAAGAACTTTCCGAAGGAGGAGTTTGACAAGCTGGTAGAGACGGTGTGATTCAGGCTGTGTGGTTAGTAGAGGTGTGCATCATTTTTTTACTGAAATAAATTTTGCCTGACCTTTCCATCTTTTGAGGTGTAACTTCCTGAGGTCTGCCTCCCCCCCCCCCCCACCCCTCCCTACCCCTCCCCACCCTTTTCAACATTTTT
>CAAKHD010004732.1:151221-162491 GCA_901007705.1 Fistularia tabacaria
TTTCGTGACTCCACATTTTGATTGCAGACAAAACAACAAATAATTTATGAGTTGGGAACCGTCATTTGTAAATAACGGTCTTTTAATGTACAGGATGGAGAATTGATACTGCACCGTTTATCTGCCAAACGAAAAAAAAACAAAAAACAAACATGTTGGCTCTGTAATTTCATAAATAATTCTAGTGTAGTTGCGGGTTGTATCAGTCTGTTATTTAGCCAGTGATTAAATAGTTGCTACAGAAAAAAAAAACATTGCCTGCAGGAACAAAAGCATTAAGGCCAATACTTTTGATACATAAGAAGGAAAGAACCATAAAATATAAAGCAGAAAAGTTTTCAAAACTCTCTTTAAAAAAGGGAATGGAAATAGATAAAGGTAAAAAAAGCATTTTAATAACATTTATAATCTTTTTATCTGTTTATTTTCCTCGTGATTTTGCAGCTTGGCTTGGAATATGCGATTTTAAACCATTCATAATCCGATGAGTTGATCTAAAAAATTTTTTTACTGTGCATTTTTGTGCATTTCTTTCATTTTAATTGTTTATGTGGTTGTGTGTGTGTGTGTGTGTGTTTGTGTGTGTTTGTGCGTATGCGTATGCGTATGCACACGTGTGCAGAGAGCGGTCGATGTACTTTTGCGGCGAAAAAAACAGGTTACCCATCTTTTACAAACTTCAGCACGCCTCTGCATGACTCTTCTCTTCAAAACTGGTTTCTATTCTGCTCTTCTTCTATGATGTAAAAAAAGCCTAAACACCCTCAGACCCCCTTGATCATATAGCATTTGACATTTCCCCACACAGTGCAGTGGTTACAGCGTCAAAGAATGGCCTCAGTTCATTCCATTAAATCAGCTCAGTAGGTCATTATGCAGGAAAAAAACAACCTTTGACGCGTTGTGGGCCCTGTCCATCCGTGTTCTGCAGAAATATCCGGAAATCCAGAGACACCGTCAGATACATCTGATCCTCAGTGGCACATGATGCAATATATTCACGGACTTTAATGTTTAGTTTTCCGGTTTGTTGATCTGTTAAGCAAGCGCGCTGGAGAATTCCACGCTACTGACATCTGGTTTAGCCCTGAGCCACTTGGATGATGAGAAAGTGTAATTTCTTCTTGCCACTCCTCCAGATATCTGGACTTATCAGATTGAATCATGATTGTTAAATTTTTCATTTCTTTGATTATTAATGAAATCTTATATTTAAGCTGTTACCTCACAATCTCAACTCCATGTTGTTGTTTTTAAGTGATTTTTACATAGGATTCCACACTTTGGTCAAAATAAAAACTTGCAGCTATCCTCATCACTTTTTATATCCAGAGATCTCATTACGGGCCATGCTTCAGTCTATTTGTGCTTCAATAAGTTTCTCTCTGGGAGATGTGTCCCCCTCCTCAGCCAGCCTCCCAGAAGAGTTATGATAATGACTCGTGGTTGCACGCAGTAAAGCTGCAGCGAGCTGTTTTACATCAACTATTTTATTATTTCACTTCCCCACTGCTTTAAAAATAAAATCCCTCAAACCTGCCTCAAGGCTTTTCCTGGATTTCACAGGGAGCGTCATCTGATCACAGCATTCTATGGTATTTTGCAGAAACATTTTAATTAGCACAATCTAACACAATTTTTTTTTCCTCTGAATTACTGGGTGTTTCTGTTCATCTTTTGCAAAAAGCCTGAAATCAGTATTTTCCTCTTTATCTGTGAAACTGAGTGAATTAAAAACTTGGAGGTTGTGTCTTTTCCTTTCTGCCCTGTCTGTGTGGATTGGCTCCTGCTTTCCTGCGTGTGTGTGTGTGTGTGTGTGTGTGTGTGTGTGTGTGTGTGTGTGTTTATGTGTGTAGAGTACAGTCGATAAGTTGATCAAGAAGACAAACCTGGCGTTGGTGGTGGGAAGCAGCAGCTGGAGGGAGCAGTTTGTCAGCGCAGTTACCGTCAGTGCAGGTAAAATTTGCCCACAAGTGAACACACACACACACACACACACACACACACACACACACACACACACACACACACACACACGATATACAGTACACAAAAGACAAGGCATCACTTTGATTTATGAAGCTGACAGTTTGATCCGTGTCTTCCTTGATTTAAACGATCGATGATTAGGAATCCTAATGAAACATGATGACGGCTTTCAATCATCCAGTTATTTTAAACTGCTGTTTGTAGTTTCCTGGTAGTGCAGGTTTCGCGACTGTCACTGATCCCATAAATCTACAGTGTACACTAAATTTATCTCCGTTAAATAGCAAGGGATTATTGCTTTTCCTCAAAAATAAGTAGACATTTTTGGAAGGAAGGAAGGTTGGATTAAAATCTAACTCTCATTATATTCCCATGAAAAATGTCAGATTGTATTCAGCCATCATGCTATGATTAAGTATCGTGAATTATATCATATTGATATTGCTTATGTATTTAATTTTAATAAAGAGACTCTAAGATGGATGAATACTGGAACAAACCAGAATTAGTCCTAAAGTTTTGTCTCCAATTTCCATCTTTTTCTTCCCGCTCATCTCCACGCTCCACGTCTGTATCTCCACATGTATCTCCACATCCCCGCTCTACCTCTATGATGGACCCATCGCCTCAAAAAGGAGATGACGACGAGGAGGAGAGCGGCGAGGAGCGCCTGCCGTCGTGCTTTGACTACATCATGCACTTCCTTACTGTCTTCTGGAAGGTTTTGTTTGCCTTCGTTCCGCCCACAGAGTACTGGAACGGCTGGGCCTGCTTCTTCGTCTCGATCTCGCTCATCGGTGTACTGACGGCGGTCACTGGCGACTTGGCGTCGCATTTCGGCTGCACAATAGGCCTGAAGGACTCGGTGACTGCTGTGGTGTTCGTAGCTCTAGGAACCTCTGTGCCAGGTGAGGGGGGGGGGGCTCAAAGCATGTTGGATGATGTTACATAAAGTGGTGGCTCACTCGACCCCTCAAATGGTAACGTCCCAAAAAACAAGTGGAGATTCTAATATTCTTTTTTTGTAGAACCTCAAGTTTTGCAGAACGCCAGGCATTTTAGTTTTGTTACCTTAATATAAAACATCAGAGAACCATCCAGTATTTGTTTAAGGGGTGTCTGAGGGCTGACACGGCATTTGCTATGGTCCAGTGTTGCCAGGCGATTGTCGTTCCCAGCCTCCCCCTTTCTGGTGTCCATTTAGCAGGGTCTAAATGGCAGCTTGAAACGTGTGAACAGATGTAGAGTTAAGAGATGACGTTAGCAACTCAGTCATTTTACACTCGGTTAGTAGTTTGAGACACACCACAGTGTCCGGTTACTTGGATGGGATTCACGGGGTTGCAGGCCTCCAGCTCCGTCTCTGCCTGCACCCAAACATTCTGTATTCACACACAGAATATTTTCAACTTAATGGATGTTGTTTGAAATGACGTCCTGGTGAAATGAGGACAGTATGGCGATAAACCCCCAATGACTGAGAGGGGATCCGCTCTTCCCCAACTGATTTCCCCGACTGAAGCAGCCACTCAGAGAGCAGGCCTTGAGTTCAGCATCCAGTAATGAAACTGAGCCCCTTCATCACCCTCAGCCAGAGCTTTTCTCCATCTGCGGGGTTCAAGACCCTCCCTCCATCCCTTGTTCCTCTAGCCATTTGACCGTTACCCCTCAGTTTGATGAGAAATAACTAACTCTTCTCCCTCCAGGCTTGCAGTGGATTCCTTACAAAGTAATGTTTGGGTAAGCGCCGCGGGTCGGACATAGATGCCGTAACCTTGGATTCGATTTTATCAGTCAGTGTTTCCCCTTGCATGTATCTCCAGGTCGTTCATTTTGGTCGCTCGCTCCCTACTTTCAATCCTCGCTCCTGTTCCCTGCGTGCTCTCTTATCATACACCTCTCTTATCTGCTGCTCTCATGCCCCGTCCCGCTCAATTTATTATTTTGTCTCTGTGTTACCGGACTTCTCTCCCTCTCTCCCCTCCTCTTATTGGCTGCGGTATTTTCACTGTCGTATCATCCATCACTCTGACCTGAGTGTGCTGCGGGACCCAGGTGTGTGTGGGTCAAATTGTGCATTTGCTCCGGTGAGCTGATGAAAGTTTGTGTGCAGCAGATCATTATACATTCACCTGGGAGTGTGTTTGTGTGTGTGTGTGTGTGTGTGTGTGTGTGTGTGTTTGTGTGTGTGCGTGAGCGTGAGCGCATTAGCAAGTAAAACTTATTCAGAACACTCACCTGCTCTTCATTCTCTCATTCGTCTGTTACCTCCCTTTTGCCCTCCTCCAGATGTATTATTACATTAGAGAAATGCGTAAAGATTTTGAGACCAGTTTACAACATCCCAGCTCAAACATTTTGGGCCTGATCAGTGACTCCATGTGAACTGTGTGACTCAAAGGCCATTTCCAGATGAGGTATTCCAAAAGGATACATATTCTACACTTGCTGTTTGAGGCGCCGGTACGTTTCACAGACGTTGTCAGCAGTGGCGCCGCATGTAGAATAATTGCATGATAATGATAATTTGAGCAAAAAGATCGGATGCACAAGACAATTTATCTATTTATAAATGTGAAAACAAGCCATCGAGATGCATCGCTGCTTCACTTAATCATTTTTTTCACACGCTGTGCTCCTCTTTGCACAGTTCACTGTTATTTGTTTTATTTCCTATGCCTGGAGGGCAACAACAAATAGGGCAGCTACCAAAAAAGAAAAAAGACAACTTTCACAAATGACCCCGGAGGTACGACAACATCTAATTGGTTACAATAGAAGTGATTACCTCATGATGTCATCCTGGCTGTCTCTCTTTCCATAACACAGTTCAGATTTATCTTTAGCAAGAGCAGCATCTGACTCTGGTGTTCTCACGTCCCTCTTTATCTCTTATTATTTCTGGGTGAGAAGACCTTCCTTCCGATGGACCGTTCTATTCCATGCTGCCTTCATCCGGCTGGTCACTTCATCCTCCCCTTTTGATTAACTGGTATACAACAGGCCCTTTTGGCATTTGTGTAAACTGCATAATTCTCAGTTTGTGTCTCTATAACTTATATTTACAAGGTACATGAAAAGGAACAGTCATATTTCCAAGTGAAAGCGCTAAAGTCCTTGTTCATCTGTCAATTCAGACTCTTCAGAGAGCAGAGACAAGCCAGATATATTTCCTGAAGATCTAGTGCAGTAACATCAAACAACTGATGGAACAACTGACTGATGATGTTCATCAGTGAACATCACCTCCGCTCTGAGTCAGCGGTGGAGTAAACAGCCGACAGTCTGGATGGCGACTCTGTGGGCAGTCATTGTTTATCGGTTGATAAGTAACTGCAAGCACATTGCAATCAGTAAATCAATTATCGGAGGTTTTGTCTCCGAGCAGCAGCCTTTACGTTCTGGAGGTCAACGTGACCCGATCCTACAAGTTGCGTTTAATGTACGACGATCAGACAGGCATACTGCAGGTGAAGGTGTGGGGAAAACAGTATATGATGGGATGGATTTTGCCACCCTGTACGATGTAATATGCTGTTTCATGACTCTCGTCTGCCCTGTCTCGTCTGTCGTCCTGTCACAGCACACATTTTTTCAAAATCTTCCCGCGCAGTGTGTTTGTGTGTGTGTGTGTGTGTGTGTGTGTGCGTGTGTGTGTGTCACTGACAGAATCGCAGTACACCTCCCCTTGAAAAATGTTGGAGGATCATTTCATTTTTGTGAATATGCATTTCAGTTATTCTCACTGACATCCAAACGGGAAGTGAGACTCATCTTGTTGAACAAAAATAAAAATAGAAATAAGCAGAGTGTGTGTGCAGTAACTGGCAGCTGTTTCCCTGGTGTTCCCTGACATCGCAGCTGTAGAGGCTCTGTGCTCATTTGCTCTCCATTAAAATGTTCAGCAGAATGAGCCTCGTTTCAAGTCGATGGATGAATTAATGTTTTTCAGCCTGGGCAGTGCACAACGCAGCCAGTTCGCAAAGTCATAATCATGTCAATTACTTATTGAGAATGGCTTGTTACTAAAATGATAATCAGTCAAAGACATTTAAAGGGAAACACATCCTTTCAATTGTGATGTCGCACATAGTTCGGGCAAGAGAGAATTGACAGAAATATTGTAATTTGCTATAAAATAAATCCTAAAATAGTCCATCTCTCATTCTCTCTCTCTCTCTCTCTCTCTCTCTCTCTATTTTCTCCCCATATCCTTTTCTCTGCCTCCCTTCAGATCTATTTTCTCCATGCATTGTTCTCCCTGACAACTGTCATCTTGTAAATATATATTTTTATAAAATTATCCTTATCATTTTTTTTCTACCACCTTCCTTCCTATTGTCTAAGAACGGTTTCAAGTCTAAGCGACTCTTTCTTCTCTCTTGTGGGTCATAAATCAGCCTCATGAGAGTCATTTCCATATTGTTGCTTTGTGATATAACCCTAGGTTTCCTGCTCTGTTTTCATTTCTTTCGGCTCGTTTGAAGACCTTCTTAGTTTGTCTGTGCCAAGATTTTGTGACAAGTCGACTCTCAGTGTGTGCTACCTGGAGGCTTAGAGTTTCCTCATTCGCTGCCTCTACAGTCGTCCTAAAACGAATCAAAACGACATTTAAGATGCGACTATGTCTGGCTCATGTCCCGGTTAATTTGTTTCATACATTCTCTAATACCCTGGCTCATGAATTGTTTCCGCATCAAAAAGTACAGTACTTTGTGTTCTGGGGTCATTCTGAATTCTTTAAAAGAGGATAAAATGAGCACGAACCCTAAGGTGTTGAGTAAGGATAAACCTGTCAGATTGCACCTATATCAAATGCACTTTAAAATATTTTGGAAATATTTCTCTAGCCAAATCAAGTCAGATTTTATTAAAAAAAGCGCACAAATCACAACAGCTGTTTGATGACACTTTCCATGTGGAGGTCTGAACTACACTCTTTAAAAGGATCGACTGGACCCCAACATTCCCCCATGAGCAAGCATTTGGCAACAGCAACAAGGAGCCACTGCCTTTTTCCTGTGCAGAAACCTTGGATAGATCCTAGCTCAATGTTGGGAGGCCTTCTGCCTCGACCAGTTGTGGTAGAAAGAGGGAGACCGAGAAAGGACAAGGAGATAGAAAGCAAGAGTGTGATAGAGACAGGGTTTGGAGGGACAGACACAAGTGATCTCATATTAACAATAACAGTATCGCAGATAGTTACATGGTTGTAGTTGACATGATACATTAATAGCTCTAATATTTCTAAAAGAAATAATAGTGGATGCCTGGC
Source organism: Fistularia tabacaria (assembly GCA_901007705.1). Classification (NCBI taxonomy): domain Eukaryota; kingdom Metazoa; phylum Chordata; class Actinopteri; order Syngnathiformes; family Fistulariidae; genus Fistularia; species Fistularia tabacaria. The sequence continues at coordinate 158,486 of CAAKHD010004732.1, forward strand.
AGAACCTCCACAGCAGATCAAGCCACGCCCCCGAGAAACCTGCAACATGAGAGGGTCCAGGAGACTCAGGAGAGGTTATGAGCCTACTATCATGCATTGCTGAGGGACAAAAGTGCAGATGTAATAAGAAGAGTGGGAAGAATGAGAGAGGCGCATCATGGGATATCCCTGAGTAGAGTAAGCTCATGGCAGCATTAAGAGGGGCTAGCTTAGCATTCTGCTAACTATAAACTAAGAGTGAGTGTCCACCCATTGGATGGGGACAGAAGCTTAATAACTGAATGCTCCAGCTCTGGTTCTGGGTTTAGATGTTCCAGGGACCAGAAGACAGAACAAAACTTAACAAAAGATGAAAGTTGTGTTGAAAAAATAACCCTAAACAAACATTATCAAGGGAAATAATGCATATACTTTAAATGTGGTATGTATGGGTTTTTCATGCATTTGTGTGATGCATATTTTGAATTAGATTTGTAAACCATCTGTTTCTTGGAGTCTTGATAAGACCAACCTCAGAATCCTGCTGGTATCCTTTGAAAGTTGGAGCAGGAAGGGTATCAAAATAATTTGTGATACCGCAAACAATTCCCGGGGGACCACCTCCTAAACCAGGGGCAATTTTCGCTCATCAGCGGATGAGGAAAATAGAACAAATAACCAAATGTATATGAAAACTAGCTGTCTGAAGACTTATGTGAGGTAATAATTATGATGTTTTTTTCTCCTTTTTCAGACACCTTTGCCAGCAAGGTTGCCGCCATCCAGGACCAATATGCTGACGCTTCGATCGGCAATGTCACCGGCTCCAACGCTGTTAACGTTTTCCTGGGCATCGGCGTGGCATGGACCATCGCTGCTGTCGCATGGCGCTCCAAGGGCAAGCCCTTCCGAGTGGATCCTGGAAACCTGGCCTTCTCTGTCACCCTCTTCACCATCCTGGCATTGGTGTGCGTCATCATGCTGCTGTATAGGCGGCGGCCAACCGTGGCTGGTGGCGAGCTTGGGGGCCCACGGACTTGCAAGATGATAACGTCCATGCTCTTCGTCTCGCTGTGGCTGATTTACATCGTGCTGGCTTCACTTGAGGCCGACTGCCATATACCTGGGTTTTAGATGGAGAAAAGAGGGAGGGGAGGATGGGGAAAGGAGAGGAAAAGAGAGGAGAGGAGAGGAAAAGAGAAGAGAAGAAAGGAGAGGAGAGGAGAAGAGGATAGAGGAGAGGGACACACTGCCAATATTAGGAGAGAAATGAAAAGGATTGGTGGAGAGATGGGGGCTGATTAATTCATTGCATATGTCAGATTTTTACCATAAAATCACAGAAAAGAGTCTGAATCATCAATAAGCATCGAACTCGTCCCACAATGTCAAGTTCATCAAGGACTTCAAGTAGGAGCTGCTGAATATTGAGCCGATGGCTGCTCCGTGACACTGCCAAACAAGGAAGAGGAAGGAGGGAAGGAAGGAAAGGTGAGGAGGAAGCAGTATTGTTAAGGAGGCCAGCGTTGAAAGAAGTCAAGCCAGGAGTTCTCAGACGAGGGATGATTGAAAGGAGTAATGGAATGAGCCGATAGACGGGCTCGTTCTCTCTCCCTCGCACTCCTCAGAGGTGGATCCTCCAGTCAGCGGCTCTGACTAACCTCGGGCCCTCAGGTAACTTGATGTGAGGGACCACCTTCTGGGATCTGGCCAAATGGGCGGTATTAAATCGGACATTTTTATTTTTCTTCTTTCTCTCCTTGAATACACTGTGCTGAGTAGTTCCCCCCCCCCCCAGTATAGACTGTAAACACCCACTTCCTCCAGCTGTCCCGCCTGCCTTACTCTCGCCTCCACAGTAGAAGGTACTCGTGATGAGATGCTTTAGTCGTCACCGACTGTTTCACTGAGCCGATCCCTCCTCTCTCCCATCCGTCCACAGCTCCCTTTTCTACGGTTTCGATGGTGTCCCGTGTTAATGTTGTTACCGTGAAATTGTAAACAACTTAAATATAAAAGGAAAAAAAAAGGAAAAACACACGTATTATTAATCCGGGATGGATCGGGGGGTGGGTGGGTAAGAGAACTTAAAGCAAGAATTCTAAATGTGACCACAATGACGGCTCAAAGGCAGGAACCGCCACATAGGCTTCGAGCAACGCACATCCTGAGGTATATTGTTTACACTCTAAACTCACGTGGACTGTTGGAGAAGGAAGAGCCAGCACTGGGGGCCCTGCAGGGTTACCAGAGACCATGAGAGAAGGACAAAGGATTTCATTGGCTGCAGATTTGACGGTGATGACAGTGTTATTAATGATAAATCCGATGAATGCCCAGCCCCCAGTAAATGTAAATGATTATATAAGAAACTATGTGAGAGGACACTGATATTCATTCTGCGTGACGTACCCCCTCCCTGTCGCCCCTCTATGAGGAGCTTCTCCTCATGGAGACTGTGCCATTTTACTTTTCGCTGAAAGTTCGAGAAGGCGATCCAATCGCAGAGGTGTTAGAGACAGAGACGGCTGCAAGAGTGACGGATCCACCAATGAGGCAGCTTCGAATCCTCAACTGACCACTCTGCTCTGCTCCGTCCTGCACGTGAACGGGACTTCTCTTTGTACTTACAACAGAAACCAGTCGTGTGTTTTCCAAAGATTTGACAGATGACTTCATTCATTCTCTGTGAGCAGTATTACTTTGTGCGTCTCCCCGAAAAATGTACGTTTTAGTTCAAATTCCAATTAATCCGAACTGATAAACGTGTTAATATATTATATATAGTTGTATTTTTTATCGGTATGAGCCTGTATCAAGAATTGTGCTATTTATTATGTTGATTTGTTTTTTTGTGAAAAGTGAGGTGGTTCAGGCATGGTGAAAGTAAAAGTTGTATCAAAAGAGTTTAAGATGAGAATATGAGTTTAGCCCCGCCCAGATTTTTGGGATCCATTAGATATTTGAAATTAATATTCCGGCTGTAAAAGCTCAACCGATATTTGAGCTACATTTAGATATTGTAATTACTAGATCTCGTTCCTGCATATTTTAGTGCTAATAGTTTGTAAGAACCAGCTCCTGCGAGAGTCAGTGTAACATCAAAAACTTGGTTGTAATTACATGTAATTACAAACCTACATTCAACCAAATATGAACATCTCAGTAACATTGGTGTCCATCGAGGAGCCTACTGGGCTTGAATGGGGATTGGGATTGAATGTTGACCTGATCATATATTACACCTATACAATATTGACTTGTAAGCATTTACGATCAGACAGTTTATACATACAAGTGAGGGATCAATAATTTGATTGGACTGTAGGCAGGAGGAGTCCACCCATAAGATGAAATCAACTGTTCTAACTTCCTCTAGTGTCCAACCCCATGTCTACATGATGTTGCTCCCAGACGCGGGGACCCGAAGCCGGGCATACGTTGCAGCATATGGCTCCTCGGCTCAAATTAGGATTGACTGCATCCTTTTATCAAATACAGCTTCGAAGTTAAAGGTCCCAAGAAACCGAAACCCTCTTCCACTCAACTGCCCACCATAGCGATTGGTGTGGAGAATCTTCCAGAGAGATAACAATAATCTAGCTTTTTTTGGTTCAAAAAAATGGGACAGAAAACAACAATCTACCTGCCCACTCTCCTCTGTTAGCAAACAAATTTACTGCCGCTCACGAGCCCACACAGACGCACGGCTCAGCAAGGTCACTACCTGCGCAAATGGAAGCTAAGTGGGCAATTCTGAGTAGACGGGCATTTATCTGTCAGACTCAAAATGCTGAGCAGTCCCCCTTGCCCCCCTGTTGTGACATTTCAAACCCCACACCTCTTCTGACAATTCCTGACGGATGCCAAAAAGAAATTGTCCCGAACCGTCTCGAAGCAAATCTGCACTGCTGCTCAGAAAACACACATTAGCTTATTTCAGCTGTGCCGCATAGACGGTAGGAGTTGCCCCCCGCCCCCCCCCCCCCCCCCCCCCCCCCCCCCCCCCCCCCCCTTCTCCTCTTTT
>CAAKHD010004732.1:163787-174191 GCA_901007705.1 Fistularia tabacaria
ATGTAGAAAAGTAGGCTTTTTGGAGGTTGATGAAAAGTCTGACTGTTGGTTGTGTGTGTATGTGTGTGTGTCTGTGTGCGTGCTTGTGTGTGTGTGTGTGTGTGTGTGTGTGTGTGTGTGTGTGTGTGTGTGTGCATGCGCACTCTAGGCAAGTGAAATGTGTCCATATTTTTAGTCTCTTGCCTGTTGCTTAGCGACCATCTATCTGTGAGCTGGTGTCTTCTTGACTGTTGCTGGCGTGTGAGAAATTGCAAGTGTGTATGTTTGAGCACGTGCGTGTGCGTGCATGTGTGTGTGTTTTTGTCTCTTGACGTTTCTCACTTTGTTCGCTCGCTCCTCTCCCAGCGAATGGAACAATTTTGTCCGTCATTAATTTTTTTTCATCTCTCAATGGTTGAATTCCTGGCTCGATCCATCTCATAATGTCCAACACATGCAATTTCATTGCCTAGTGTTCTCTGTGCTGCTTCTTGCTCGCATGCTCATCTATTGTATTCCATCCTGTCTGTGTGTGTGCGTTTGCTCTGTCACTGTCAGAGTGCCTCACGGTGACTCATCTGTGCCGGTGTCTTGGTCATGTAACAACTTCCTAGTGAGGACATGTCCATAGCCTCGAAGCCACTTCTCACCAGGACGATGTGACGAGCCTGACACTTTAGACTCTTCATTTCCTAATACAATGCAAACACCAGCAGAACGCTTGGCTCAACAAGAGACCTGTGGACTCAAAGAAGATTTAGGAAATCCTCCCATGAGAAGTAGGAATGAGTTTCTAACAATATATCAATTGCGTGAATTAGAGATTCCGAAGAAAGCGACATTATCAGCTCTGCGTCCAGAGCAGTATGTCTCCCCATTTAAAGATTCTCCCCAGTGCCTCAGTATCTCCATGACATCCCAGCATCCCGCTGATCTCCACCCATCTATCATCCTGGACTCAGCCGAGAAGGACGTCCCGCCCATTTTCCTTTTGCCTGTCAGACTTTTCTCTGGCACAGGAGATGCAGCCCGGAGGAGTGACAGCAGATAAGGCAAAGGATTAGAACATCCTTACATCCGGTGTATTATTTCTCCAGGAGGAAATCCAATCTAAATTATAATGAATGGGGTGGAATTACCATCTGTCTTGAAATGTCTTTTAAGTGCAGTCGCTGTTCACTCGATTTCCATGTAAACAGGAGCTTAAATAGACAGGGCTTTGGCTCTCAGGTTTTGATTGGGTTTAGTTTCATATTGGGTTTAATGAATGTCTCCACTCAGATGGCTGTGCATGTGCATGTGCGTGCATGCGTGAAGGTGAATAATATCCAGAGATCCCTGGTTTTAGCAGGTGTGTGTGTATCTGTCAGTCAAATGGGATTAGATTTATGATACATCTGACCATCGATAGAGACACAGTGGAGAGCGGGTCTTTGCTTGAAGTGTGTGCAGGTGCATATATGTGTGTGTGTGTGTGTGTGTGTGTGTGCGGGTGCCCATGCATGTACGCTTATGTCAAACAATTTTGTGGCACTGTATCATCACTCTGGGGGCAGTGGCTTCACGCACACGCACACAAAAATTAATTTGTACGCATGTACTACAAGCTGAAGGATCAAAATGGAAGCCAATCAAGCAAATCACACACATATATATGCCCTCTGTCTGTTACGCACAGACACACACACATTTACTCGTTAGTTACCCTCTGCAGCGTTGACTTCAAGATGGATGTGTAAAAATTATGATCATTTATTTGGGAAATGCTAACAAAGGGGATGGAAGATAAAAACTGACAGGTATTTACATTCTTGTGTGCAGTTTGGAGAGGTTTACACAGACTTAAGTGGCTGAAACCAAAGGATTTCATGCAAAAGTATTTGCGACTTCCTCTTAACGGGGAGTATCACGATCCTTTGGCCTTCCTTATTTTGTGTTTCCCGGACTGGATTGATTGAAAACCAACAGAAGCAAAGAATGTACTGTTGGAGATCTCAAGTGTTCAGTCTCAGATTATTTAGAAAAGATAATTTTAAAAACAGATGATGATATATAATACAAAATACAGATATTATTTCATTGTATAAATTGAAATTATATTTATATATTTTCTTTCGCTGGTAATTAACTTTAATTACTCTGTAAGGTGTTTAAAAATGGAGATTTACATTGGGGCCATAGGCTGCAGTTTTTTCTCACTCATTTATTTTGCACGGCAGGTAGCCATGATAACATCATTGGGCCTCAGACGTTGTTGTGGAAAAATTGAGGCTTGAAATAGAATCAAACACTGTTTGGGGGAATTTTCAATTGAAATTATTCTTTGATTTTTATTGTACATCAAGTTACTAATTCAAGCCATTGAGCTCCTTTGTTTAATTTTTTTTCTAATGTTATTATTCAAAATACATTCAGCCATTTCTGTGGTAAGCCATTATAGAGTATATTTTAAATGTGTATATCTATCCTTTTTCTCTTATGTATTTAAACTTGAACACCTCAGCATTTCTGCAGACAAAGAAAAATAGCAACACACTCTGATGAATGGATTGCATTATTACACAGTTACGTGGAAAGTGTCGTGTGTCGAAAATATTGGGATGGTAATCAAGTCAGATTTTTTTTAATGATCATAAGTAAATTCATTAAAATATCATTTTTAGTTTTTATGGCATTTTTCAATAGGAAGCTGTGTGGTGTGTGTATATATATGTATGTGTACGTGTTTGTGTGAGAGTGTGTGAGTATGGGAGGAGAGAGAATGAGAGGCTGTGTGTGATCGGGTGTCTGGAGTGAGTATCTTCATTTCATTTCTCTCTCATCCCCTCTCCACGATTTGCCACTAAAATATAAATTTATCTATTTATTACTTAGATCAAGTCATTTCCTGGATGTGTCACGCAGCGCTATTTCTGATGTCACAAAGTGCTTTGGATATAAATTTAGTTGTTTACTTTCGTTTTTCATTGTTAGTGTTATTTTTTTTTTTTGTGTCCCCCCCCTCCACTCCGTGGGTAGATAAACAAATTAGCATCTTAACAAATTACAGCTGTCTCTCCTGTGTGTGCGTGTGTCTGTGTGTGTGTGTGTGTGTGTGTGTGTGTGTGTGTGTGTGTGTGTGTTTGTGTGTGTGCGCGCACATACATGGCTTCCTGCACATCGTCCCCTCTATGACTGTTGATGCATGAATTAGTCATTTTGAATAGAGTGTCGATGTTAGAAATGTCGTAGTTAAAAAAAAAAAAAAGAAAGGTATTTTTGAAGCTGAAAATGAATTATAATGAAAAATGATTTCATTGTTTACAAAGACCAAATTCTTTTCTTTTTGTTTATCTCAAAGATGTAATAAAACATGACCGGCAAAAAAATTAGAGGGTACTTTGGCATCTTTTCTGGTCGGGAGGGAATAACTCAGGAAGTGGTGTGCAGTGGAGGAGACAACTTATTAGACATGCTAAATCCTGATTTATATTTGTATTTATTTTTACAATACATTCACTGGCACATTGAGAAGCAAACTAAACGAAGAAAAAGGGAGAAATGGTGTATTTGGTGACACAATGAAAAGTAATGTGAGAAGACAAAACTGCTCAGGTCATATCGGCTGAACTGTTCACTAAACCTGTTTTATAAAATAAATGTCATCTCCTCTACAAGCCTGAAAAAGCTTCAGTTAATCATAGCGATGATACCTCTGCATCCTTTTCACCCATTTATCCTGATATTGTTTGACAGGGACCCAAACAATGCAGCACTTTTTCAGAGGTCAGAGCTTTTTGGAATTCATGTCTATTCAATTCATCTTCTCTGAAGGATCTGCTCAAATTAAACCAAGTCCAGCTGCCGTGACATTTGCAAGAGACAGCTTCAGAGATGAAATTTATGAAAAACAATGCAGTCAAGAAGAATATTGAAAAAATTCCAGCTAAAAATCAGCTGGAGTTAAAAGGGGAATTTCCTCTTGAATTAGAAAATGTAGCATGAGTATTATTAAAGTACATATAAAAAGAAACCTGCTTAGTTGACATAAAAATCACTACATGTGAAACTTGTTATAAAGTGTCTGTTTCCTCAAATATTCAGCAAAAGCAGTTCTGAGATGTTTTAGGGTCCCATGCTTTGTTAATAGCAAATCAAGAGATCTAACATGCTTATTAGCTGCTGACGGGCCTTTCCATAAACAAACAGCTTTAAACTGTCAATAAAAAAGTAACAGAGTTTCTGTTCATATTGTAGCATCTTTAGCCGTCATGAATTCACAGTTAAAGTGCTTGCGTGCGTGCGTGCGTGCGTGCGTGCGTGTGTGTGTGCATGCTTGCCTCTCCATCAAATAGATGCTTGGCTGCTGTTGAGGACTGACATAACTTAATACATTAAAGCGAGCAAAACAGACTTATATAAATGTCAGTAACTTCTATTAAAGCTCTATAACACGATTGATATGGTCGCACATGCTTGCCTGGTTCATCGAGGCCGACGGAGATATTCCCATATTTATAAACTGTAATGTTTGTAAGCAGTTTGTAAGAAACCAACAAGGCCTGATTTTTGAATTAGTCAGCTCTGTAACTCTGCTGGCAAAACAAGATGGAACAGGATTGTATTTATAGCATTGGCCAGAGGGAACGACTTGTCGGACGATAAACAGACACACAAAAAGACGCACACTGAGTCACACACACCTGGATCAACACAACTGCCGTGCTGCTGGCATTTAAACAGCTAAACTGCCTGGAGCCACTGCAGGAGATGACTGACACTGACCTGCTCTGGTCCAGGTAGTTGTTCCACCATACTTTTACCTTTTGGTGATAAAACTAATTAAGGGAGAAAAAAAAAGCAACTCTCAGTTCAAAGTTTCTAATTTGCAGGTTTCAACGCTTTAATTACCTTTTTTTTTTGCCTTTTTGTGTTATTTCTTCTTCGAGTTCCCGAACAAAAGAGTGGCAGCTGTTATTCCCACAGCAAGCCCACGGCAACCGCCACGGCGAGACACACATCCATCCTCCACTGGAGGAGAACGAGACAAAGAGACGAGAAGTAAACACAGGAGTCCTGGGGGAGGGACGGAGGCAACAACAGAGAGGCAGACAGGGAAGAAAGTGAGTGTGAGGAGGAATAAAAGTAGGAAAGGTGGGTAGTGTGAGCAGAATTTCAGACGCAGAAGGGGAAGTGGTGAACAAATCGAAGAGTAACAACAGAAGAGCCGGAGTCAACAGATCTGTCCTTTTGGGAGAGGAAGGCAGGAAGTGACACGTTACATTGGTTGTCTCTCATCTCTCCAGTCTGAATGTTTGGCTCCAAACATAACTGATTTTGACACTTCTTAGTCAGTTAATTGGCTTTGCAGTCTGGGTTTCTATTTCTTATTTTATTTCATTATTATAATTGGAATGGCTGGGTTACAGCGTTTCAGCATCATCTTGATGTTAATGAATATAGCAGAATGGCAGAGAGCCGGGAACAATCCTCATCCAGAATCAATGGTGCAGGCCTCGAGCAGTGACTGGTTGACGCACCTGCAACCACCTTGTTGCCATGTACGTAGGTTTCCTCTCACAGTAAGGTAGACCTTACATGACGTGAGGTCATAAAATTTCCCAGTTGTGTGAATGACAGCGTGAATAACTGTATGTCTCTATATGATGTGTGAATGAGAGGGGGAATTCTTGTATGTAACTAAATGCCGTCTGAGGGAAAGAGTGAAGGGTTGTATGTCTCTACATGGCACGTGAATGAGAGGGTGAATGGTTGTGTGTCTGTTGATCTTCTAAGGTTTCCTCCTGCCATCAGAGGAATTAATATTAATTCATGCCAGGTCAACAATATGAGTAGAAGTGAGTAGAATATCCTCACTGACACAGTTAAAGCAGCTGTGTTCGGTTCACGGCAGAGACATCACAATGACGTTTCAAAAATATCTACATATTTTTTATCATCTCAAAGCGATGACCAGCTTGGTCTTGGTCAGTCTGGTCAGGTCAGTCAACCTTTGACTCCCCAAAGCACTGATATATGGAAACAGTCATTTCGAGGGCCGTCACTGAAGTTGACAATGATCCAGGCAATTGTTTGTGTCCTTGGAAGCAAGGGCTCAATACTTTACAAGGCAGCTCCCCTCCACAAAATCAGCAATAGAATAAACAAAGCTTTGAGGATTCCTACTTTACACCAGAAAACTGAAATGAACGTTCCATCCATCAGCCGTTAAGAAGTTTCCATGAACCCTTCAATCCTTTATCAGAGGACACTGCATCTGCCTGGAACAGACACAAGGTTCATCTGAATGATAAACAATATGGAAGATGATTATACTAAAATGTTCTAATTTCTCTAGAAAAAATAATTAAAATACAAATTAAATGAAAAGAAACATCATATGTGAGAAAGGAAAGTGAAGAGACTTTTCTTCGGTTTAGAGGGCTATGTCAGAATAAAAAAAAAAAACAGCAACATTAGCTGGAACTGAGGATAAAAAAAGCAAGAGGATGAGGACGGAGAGGTATAAAGAAACAGATGCAGTCAGAGGAAGAGAGAAGACTTGTAGGCAGGACTGAGAACGGGAAGTCTGCAAAATAAAGACAGATATTTAAATAAGTGTGGGAAAGAAGGAGGAGCTGAGAGTCTTTCTGCCAGAACTGGAAAAAGAAGTTGCACCCATGACATCTGGAAATGGATTCCTCTGACAACAAATCACTTGCGGAGACATTGACAATTTGAAGCGGCAGTGGTGATATTCAGCGCACATTACCGACTCAATGGAAAATGCATGTAATCCTTCAAACCAGTTGCCTCCCCCGGGACTCTGGTGCCGCTGATTACCAAGGATTTGCTGCAGGTAATCAGTGATCTGTGATGGATTATGGTTTCAGACAAACATCACCCAACACCAGCCAGGACGACCGAAAGCGGGGGGGAACTGAGCCAGAGGACGGAACGTCCACGAGCCGTTAGTAAACACTTTAAGCGATGACGGATTATTACGTGTGACATGTATTCGCGGTATAGTATTATCCCTTCACAGTTACAAATGAACCCATGAAACTCATCTCGTCATCAATCATCAAGCAAGCCGAAGACTAAAAGGAAGGTTAATTACTCCCTACGACTGTAAGAAATGTTTTAAGGATATTGGTTTTGTGATCTCTTCCATCAATATGGATATCTTCGTCCAATGGCTGAATATTTATTTCCAGTTTCCTGGATTCTAAGTGGTAGTAACTGCAAGCAGATGCTAACGGCAGGAGCCTGTGATGTCTCTCATTGGCCGGGCAAGAACCGCATAAATCAGCAGTTGGGTTCATGGCAAACAGTGAGGAATCAGTAAAAAAAAGACCCAAATTGAAGCTTAAGAAACAGAATAATAACTGTCACTTTTGAATTCCTTCAAGGTGGACATCTGCTCACTATTCAAAGGGGTCTCTTGCGTTAAAAAGCCAAAGTTACATTTAGGCAGCACGGGCCAGTGTCTCCTGGAGCCAGCCTTGGGGGAGCATAGGCCAGTGTCTCCATGAGCTGGTCCCAAGCCCGGATAAATGCAGAGGGTCGCGTCCGGAAGGGCATCCGGCATAAAACTTTTTGCCAAAACCAAATATGCAAATCAAACTTATGAATCTCATAAGGCAGATCGGTATCAGTGGAAATTGGGCTACTGTGGGTCGAAGAAGGAGAGGAGGAAGGCGTGTTCGGAAGCAGAGAGAGAAGAGGAAAGGCAAGAGTCTGGGACTCAGAGTAGGGACTTTGAATATTGGAGCGATGACAGGAAAAGGTAGACAGTTGGTTGACATGATAGGGAGAAGGAAGGTGGATATACTGTGTGTCCAGGAGACCAGGTGGAAAGGAAGTAAGGCTAGAAGCTTAAGAGCAGGTTTTAAGTTGTAATATCATGGTATTGACAGGAAGAGAAATTAAGCATGAGTTTTCTTGAAGGATGAGTTTGTTAGGAATGTTCTGGAGGTGAAAAGAATGTCAGATAGACTTATGCCTCTGAAATTGGAAATCGAAGCTGTGATGCCCAATGTTGTTAGTAGCTATGCCCCACAGGTAGGATGTGAGTTAGAGGAGAAGAAGAAGTTCTGGAATAAGTTAGGTGAAATCATACAGAGTTTCCTCAGAGATGAGAGAGTGGAAATTGGGGCAGACATCAATGGGCATGTTGGTGCAGGCAATGGAGGTGATGAAGAAGTGATGGGCAGGTTTGGTATTCAGGATAGGAATGCAGAGGGACAGATGGTGGTAGTCTTTGCAAAAAGGATGAAAATGGCTGTAGTGAATATTTTTTTCCAGAGAAGACAGGAACATAAGGTAACTTATAAGAGTGGAGGTAGGAGCATGCAGGTAGAATACATCTAGTATAAACGAGGTAATCTGAAAGTGATCAGTGATCGCAAATTAGTGGTAGGTGAGAGTGTAGCCATACAGCAAAGGTTTGTAGGATGACTCTGGTGACAAGGAAGATCAAGAGGACAAAGGCAGAGCAGAGGACAAAGTGGTGAAAGCTGAAAAGGGAGGAATGTTGTATGGTTCTCAGGGAGGAGTTGAGAAAGGCTCTGGGTGGTCAGGGAGAGCTTCCAGATGACTAGACAACTGCAGCTAATGTGATCAGGGAGACAGGTTGGAGGACACTTAGTGTGTCATCTGGAAGGTAAGTACATAAGGAGACCTGGTGGTGGAATGAAGAAGTGAAGGAGTGTATACAGAGAGAGCGGTTAGCAAAGAAGATGTGGGACACTGAGGGGACTGAAGAGAACAGACAGGAGTACAGGGAGATGCAGCGTAAGGCATAGAGGTATAGTAGGTATAGATAGAAGCAGCAAAGGCAAAACAAAGGGCGCATGATGACTTGTATGCTCGGTTGGACAGTAAGGTGGGAGAGAATGATATATTCAGGTTGGCAAAACAGAGAGATAGAGATGGAATGGATGTACAGCAGGTCCAGGTGATTAAGGATAGAGAGAGACATGAATTGACAGATGCTAGAAGAGTGATGGGAAGATGGAAATGGTGCTTTGAAGAATGATGAATGAGGAAAATGAATAAGAGGGAAGGGTAAAAGAGGTGACTATTGTTGACCACAAAGTAGCAGAGATGAGTAAACATGAAGTGAGGAAGGAGGATGAAGAGTGGAAAGGCATTTGGTCCTGGTGATATACCTTCCGTACCATGGAAGTGTCGAGGACAGTCAGCAGTAGATTTTCTGGCTAGATAATTCAACAGGATCTTAGAGAGTGAGAAGATGCCTGAGGAATGGACAAGAAGTGTGATGGTGCCCATTTTAAAGAATAAGGGGAATGTGCAGAATTGCGGTAACTATAGAGAGATAAATGAGCCATACAATGAAGTTATGGGAAAGAGTAGTGGGAACTAGAATGGGAGCAGAAGTCAGCATTTGTGAGCAGCAGTATGGCTTCATGCCTAGAAAGAGTACTACAGATGCAGTATTTGCTTTGAGAATGCTAATAGAAGAGTACAGAGAAGGTCTAGAAAAAACATACGACAGGGTGCCAAGAGAGGAACTCTGGTATTGTATGAGGAAGTGCGGAGTGGCAGAGAAGAATGTTAGACTTGTGCAGGGCATGTATGCTAGTTGTGAGAACGTGGGGAAGTGTGCTGTAGGTATAACAGAGAAGTTCAAGGTAGAAGTGGAACTTCATCAGGGATCAGCTCTGAGCCCCTTCTTGTTTGCAGTGGGGGTGGACAGGCTGACAGATGAGGTTAGAGGAGGAGGAGAGGAGAGGAGAAGAAAATGGAGAACAACACAAGGGAGCTGTGGAAGGGCATCAAAACAATGACAGGGTTTGGTGCCAAGAGTGGAAGGGCTGAGGGCAACAAGGACAGGGCGGATGAACTAAATCAGTTCTACAACAGATTTAATTACCCATCTGCTCCCAACAACTGTATGGTGGGCACCACACCTCCTGCCTCATTGATCTACCCTCCCCCCTCTTCCACAGCTGAGAGCACCCCATCATCTGATAACTGTGAATCTCACACCATGCCCACCCCCTCCCCCCCGCTCCCACCGATGAGGGCACCCCACCACCTGAGAACTGTGAAGCTCACACTCTGCACAACACCCCCTTCCCCCACATGGACAATCAACACTCAGCACTCACACTGGACTCCCCTCCCCCTTCTACCTCCTCTGAAGTTACCTTCACTACCACCCCGACACTGGTGGAGTGTAGACCCCACTCTCAACCCCCCCCCGCCTCCCCTGCAAACTGAACACCAACAGTCACCACCCACCATCACAGCTGATCAAGTAAGAGGAGCACTGAGACGGCTTAAGCTGAAGGCTAATGGCCCCGACGGTGTCTGTGCCAGACTACTCAAGTCTTGTGCAGATGAGCTATATGAGCCATTGCAAAACCTCTTCAACAAGAGCCTGCATGAGGGTAAGGTACCTATACAGTGGACCCCTCC
>CAAKHD010004733.1:0-11241 GCA_901007705.1 Fistularia tabacaria
TTGGTTATATGTTTTCGCGTTTTTTTTTTTTTTTTTTTTTTTTTTTTTAAGGGATGGCAAAGCTAATATGTGCTGTTCAAAGAGCCTTTCAGACGACGGGTGGCCAGAAGGTCTGGGTTATCTCGCGCAGCACCTGGTTTCATCTCACGTCTGGATCGGCTCAAGAGGATAGACTTATATTCAGCCGCGTCGGCAGGGCGATTTTCATGACCCTCAGAGGGATTTAGCAAGCTTTGTAGAAGAAGCTGTCATATGTTCAGGTCGATCTGCTGATCAGAAATCAGCAGTGTCAGTAGCCCCATACCCGCTCTCTTAACTGTTCCCCACAAAAGAGCTTATAACACTGTAATAATTAAGTAAAACAAAAACCTAAGGTGTCCCAATAGATTCAATTGTCAGAATTGTTCTAAGAGTTGAAGCACCGATCCCTGCTATCTCGACTCAACTGGTCGTCCCTCCTCATCTAACAGACATCAACGAGTGCCAGTCTTCACCCTGTGCCTACGGTGCCACCTGCGTGGATGAGATCAACGGTTTTCGTTGCGTCTGTCCGCTCAGCCGAGCCGGCGCTCGGTGCCAAGAATGTAAGTCACTTCATGGGTTATTCATTCGTTTCATTTGTTGTTACTCAGCTGTGGCAATAACTAATTCTTCTTTTCCTTCTCGCCTTCAAAGTCATTGGCTTCGGAAGCACTTGTCACTATGCCGGGCTTCAGTTTCCCCACGGCAGCCGCTGGGAGGAAGAGTGCAACAGCTGCCACTGCGTCAACGGCAAAGTGGAGTGCACAAAGGTAACTTTGCATTTCATCATGCCACAGCTTCAAAAGTGCACATGCAGCGATTAAAATCGGTATTCGATCGTGCGATGGCAGGTGATGTGCGGCCGTCGTCCCTGCCGCCTCCTGTCGTCTGACCGTGACAAGTCGCAACCGTCCTGCCCGGCTGGACGGGAGTGTGTGGAGCACAGGTACCTTGCCTGCTTTTCCCCGCCGTGTCATAAGTGGGGCGTTTGCTCCCTGGCCAGATCCTCGCCAGCTCAAGCGAGCACCAGGTGCCAGCCAAACAGCAGGCATCTGGACAATAGCTGCGGCCGCTTGACACTCGTGTTCAACCGAGACAAAGTCCCGCAAGTAAGTAACCACCTTGGCATCCTTTACTTTCTCAAGTCATATTCCAACAAAATCTGACGAAGGCAGACTGAAATCTGGGATATCAACTACATGTTTGTGCGACTGCATGTGTGTTCAATCTCAGGGTACAACAGTGGAGAACATCTGCTTTGAGCTGAGGTATCTGCCAGACACCAGAAGTTTAGCAAACGACCACGCCCTTCTCCTGCTCTGTGACCTCTCTCACTCAAACCCGGATGCTGTGGAGGTGGCAATAGTAAGTCATTGATAGTTCAGTCAGATTTTATTTGTATGGTGCCAATCACAACGTAGTTGTCTCACGACACTTTACTTGTAGAGCAGGTCTGGACAAGAAACCTTGGAGATCTGAGCTCAGTGCGGGTGGGTGGCCTTCTGCCTCAACCAGTAGGGATAGAAAGAGAGAGCGAGAGAGAAGGACAGAGATGGAAAGCAAGAGTGTTGGGAAGGACAGGCACAAATGATCTCATACTGATAACAGTAGGGCTAGCAGTTACATAGCTGAAATGCTACATTCATAGCTTTAATATTCGTAAAAAGAAGTAATAATGGTGTATGCCCGGCAAGGCCGCTGCAGTAGATCAAGCCATGCCCTCTGGGAATCTGAAGTGTGAACATCCCAAGGGCTTGGGCAACACACACCACCCAGGATCCGCACACTTTTTTAGCTAGCAAATTGAAATATTTTAATACAAAGCCGGAAACGGATGTCATCCGCTGCTAATAAAGATCGTTTTTTTTCTCAGCGGGCACAGGAATTGTTAGACATCCTTCAATTTCTTTTTCAACAAACATTAGGATTCACCTCAAGTCCCTCAAAGGTTATGTGAAGTCCCAGAATGCAATGCATATTGTGTCATCTGAAGAAAAGGTTCTGGTCTCCAGAGGTGGAGGCCAGAACCTCGTAAGTAGTGAAGTAGGTCAGTAGCTGTGAATTACTCGCTTATTCACAAAGATTTTTTTTAAGTCGAGAAAAATCAATACTCTTTGCATATGTCTGCCAAGAACGAAGTCGGGGCCCGGCAGTTATCCTCGTTTAACAGAAAACTGCAAGCAAGAACCAACTTAGAGTTTTATCTTCACAAATAGAGAAAATGAAATGGCTCCTGATACAATATGTCTTCAAAGAAATCCACGCAGTCCCAAGTAAAGGGAGACAATTTAGAGACAATCGAGAGATATTGTTGGAAAATAGGGGTTGATCTGAAACAAAAGAAGAAAAAAGGAGTTGGGTTTGCAGGGATTTGAGGCTGGCGTTGGCAGGATCGGGAAAAAGGTTTATTTGATAAGCTTTTCATTTTACTGGAATACTGAACTGAAACCTCTGGTGAAGGCGCTCATTGTCCCTTTCTTTGTCCAGTGGTTGCCAGCACCTCAAATTACATCTTTGTGTAATTTCATACAGTGTTATTACTAGGCTGTAGCATTGCTCACCATCTGTGTCCTTCCCCGATTCTCAGTCTTTTCAGCCGGAAGATCTGAAAGACCACAGCCTGATCCAGGATGTTGCGAACACCATTGTGGGCATCCTGTCCAAGCAGCACAACAGCACCTTGATGCTTGCTGTCATGGAGGTCAAGGTGGAAACCCAGGCCATGTCCCGCTCTGTGGGTGAGTAAAATCTAGGGTGGTAGGTTATGATTTCATGCTGCCATGTTTGTCCCGTCATGCTGACCCGTCAACCTCTCTTGCCGTCACCAGATTACCTGATTCCTCTCCTGTGTGTCGTCTTCTGCCTGCTCTGCCTCTTCTGCATCATCGTGTGTGTCTGGTGGACGCGCAAGCGGAGAAAAGAGCGCGAGAGGAGCATGAGCTTGCGCACCGACGATAGCGTCAACAACCAATGGGAGCCGCTCCGGCTGGTTGTGGGCTGCCAGCAGCAGCAGCAGCAGCTGAAGGAGAGCAACAGGGAGGCCGAGCAGGAACGCAAAAAGCTCATGGGCCCCTCTTATCGGACGTACGATGGAGAGGAGGACGAGGACGAGGAGGAGGACGAGGAGACTGAAGGCGAGCTGGAGCTAGAGGAGGAGATGATTGGAGCCGAGGCAGGAAAGCAGCCGGTTTATAAGTACTCTAAGACTGCGTTGCAGTCCGGTGGAGGAGTGATCTGTACCACGCTAACTTCCAGCTCACCCGTCAAAGCACCACACCGGACCCCCAGCTACAGCCCCAAAGACAACCGCTGGAAAAATGTCAGCACCGTCTTGACTGGTCCAAAAGACCTCAGAGACCACCGTGTGTAGGACAGTCCCAGGCGACACTCGCAAACGTGGAAGTGAGAGATGCTGCAAGGCAGCCGCTGTTTGTTTGTTGAGGGGACGGGGGGCAGAGCTTGAAGAGTTCAAAGAATGAAAGGAGAAAAAAAAGGCTTTTTGTTTTAATAAGCCATTATTAAGTTTGGTTTTCAAGGATTTTGTCACCGTCACCTCATTTGTTTTTCAGCTGGATGGAAGACAGTGAACACAGTTTTTTTTAAATCTTATTTAGCTTTATTTACCTGCAGAAGGAGTTGAAATGTTACCATTTTCAGGAGGCAAAAGAAGTTCTGTCATTCTGTTTGTTTGTTTGTTTGTTCATGGAGTTGTTACTATTTAAGAAACACTGAATTAGCAAGTAGAAGACAAAAGCAAGATGTATAAAGTTTTTTTTTGTTTACAAAGGTTTAATTTTTTTTGTTAAGTCGTCCACAGGCTCCTGTTCAATGCCTGTTTGGGGGAGGGGAGCCCAGTGGGAAAAGGGTTTTGACGGGAATGGGATGTCGCAGCCATGGTAACGAGGAAACCTTCATTTGGCGCCGTCTTTTTCTGGCTTCGCCAAGCGATCCACCTGCAGCCGCAGTGCGCCAGCCTTACCAAAACACTTGGCCTGGAGGGGGAGACGGAACAGAAATACCCCAGTGCCTACAATGTGGCCTTCCTTTTTCTTTGTTTGTTTGTTTCTTCTGTCTCTGCTGTTTTGGCTGAAAGCTCTGTTTAGAAGATTTTTTGCAGTATTTTGAGTTGGTAGCAAGTGCCTTTTTCTAAGAGCCCCGTCTAGGCTCCCGAGTCGCGCTGCCCAGTTCGACCTCCGTGTTCTCGAATCTCAAATGTATATTGTGTACATTAAAAGAGTTCAATTTCACAGCAACGCCATTCAAGGTATTTGATCAAAACAGAAATGAGTAGTCTGTATATATGTGTAAATATGAAAGGAGTCGCTGTGTATATTTGAAATAAGTAACTTAAAGACAAGTCACACATTTTTATTATTTTGTTGTTATTATTATTATTTTTATTTTTTTTACAATGCCATTCCTTTTATTTATGCCAGTCCAAATAGGCAGGTTTTATATTACTTAATATCCAGAGTCCCACAGTTAAAAAAATGAAAAAAAAATCAACAAAACAACTTTATAGTGAGGTACCACCTATGAAAGAATTTTTGAGGGGTTTATAAATGGTTTGTTAAAGGGAAACAACTGTTTTCTGCTTTTTGTATGCAAAGCATTAAAGGTTTTCTAAGGCTTGAAGAGGCCCGGACCACTGCTGCAAATATTGATGACCAAATATCATAATTAGAGTAATGCTTTCATACACATATATATTTATTTATATGGTCTATAGTTCCACCACAAATTTAGCATTTCTTATCAAAACCTGGTCAAATGACCTACGTTTTGTCCTCCTCGCTTTCCCTTAAAGAAAATATTCCGTCAAAGTGTAAAAATTCCAAAATGTCACCAGGCAAGGTGAAAATCAAACACTGCCTTTAACAAGTAGAAGCTAGAGCCCCTCCCACGATACCGTTGTCCTGCTGAGAATATACATAACTACATCCAACTCAAACTTAGTGGAAAAAGTGGAACTCAAAGTTACCCCTTGACGTTAGATCTGTTTTATTTTGGGGTTTTGTTCCATTTTGCAAACCTGCCAAAATTACAGCCTTAAAGAGCTTCCCCGGGCAACCATTTGTAAACCTGTCATAAACCCTTTTTGTTTCAGGTGCCTTAATGTAACCATTTGTGTAACCACTGGTCATCTTCTCACGTTGTCTGTTCGTTTTCACTGTTCGAGAAAAGCAACTTCTTTTCAAACATATTTTTCGTATCACGGCGCGAGGCAAGTGCTCTCCTCATCTCACTTTGCTTTCGCAGATCATAGATAATGATCGGAGGATTAAAAAAGAAAAAAAAAAAGAGGAAGAAAAATCCCGCTGTCCATCGGGGCGCTTTGACTGTCATGTATGTCAGCGGGGCAAATGGACATTTTGCATTTGCTTCATGTTTGGTTTAAAGGCTTTAATGAAGGGAACAATATTTGCAGATGCAGATTTTTTTTTTTTTTTCCTAAGTTACCAACTCAGTTCAAGATGACTGACGTATTTTCTGTAAATGGGACACAGCAAAATAAAAGATGCATCACTGCTGGTGTTTAAAAAAATGAATTTGCATATTTTATACATTTTATTCCGCTTGGAGCATAAGTTAATTTTGTACAAAGAACAGTTTTCATTCTTTCAGTGTTTGTTTGGGAGCTATTAAAGCAGTTTTGACACCTCTTGATCAGGCTTGTGATAATTGGTTTGCAATTCTTTCCCTGCTCCATTGTAAATATTCAATAACTTTATATCTGATATCCATTTACAAACCTGAATAACTCCTATAACCTCAACGGTATAGCTCTCATAAGAATAATAACTTTAGCTTCTTATTAATGTTATCTTCAAGTGTGTAACAGACACCTGAAATAAGTATATTTTCATTGTCTTTGGAAAAGTGAGTCCCAGCAAAGCTGATCTACCAGTGATATGGCTGTGTCATTACATAGTTATATAGTCATGTGTTTATTGATAAGTATTTCTGTGTGTGTAACTCATTAGGAAGAGTAATATGTGCGTTCATCTACCCAACTTTAGTACAACTCAACATCAAATGGAGCAGCACAAAAATCCACTTGCCCTTGTCCTGGAGTGTGTGGGCTGAGGAAGGGCCCGATCGATCGATCAATCCGCCAACGCCGACTGCCCCTCCACCGCCCTGCTGTATCTCTCACCCCCTGTCACACCAATAGAACCTAATCTCCTTTTCTGAGCCGATCCGGGCTCCGCCAATGGGAGGCCTGGCGTGATCGCGCTGGCCACGCAAAGATGTGAATGTTTCATGAGTGATGTTATGATGCCGGGCGGGTGGAGCAGGGTAGGACTATTTTTTTCCCCTTCCCGACTCCCATGGGTGCCCCAGACTGGATTTAATGGGACCTTCCTGTGTAGGATGGGCCAGATCGACTTACACAGCTCGGAGGCAATGATGGAGTCACATTGGGGCAGAGCCGCTGATAATATTTATGGATACATGCTGTACTTGGATGTCTGAATATGCGTTATTCTGATAAGAAGCTAACGAGTATCAAGTACTGGCTGCATTCTGTATCCACTCAGTCCTGTGCAAGTCACCCACGATGGTTCCTGCCCAAAAAAGTAAACAATTTTTCATCACTATCAGTCACATTATCATTGAGAAAAAATAGGTGACAGTAACGCCATTCAAATCTGTGTAATGCATTGCAGATAAGAGGTAAAGAGTACAAAAATAAACTATAAGGTTTAATTGAATTTATGTCCGTGGCAACAATCACCATGAACCTGAGGAGTTCCCAGGGTGCGAGACACCTCCCACAACGACACTCCTCCAGATCTGCACGCAGGCCGTGGGTCTGTCCTCTCAGCCATTTACTGCAACCAGGAATCTCGTGGATTGCCTAAGAAGGACCAAGCCTGTTTTACAGAATAACCATATAAATGATAATGAAGCAAGATGCTTCATCAAAATAAACATCATCTGAGGTATAAGAGCTGGAGGTAGCAGTGATGAAGAGGTTGAGGCTTCTCTTTGGGAGTGAAAAGGATGGACAGGATCAGGAATGAGTCCACAAGAGGGACAGCACGTTAGACGTTTTGGAGATAAAGTCAGACTGAGATGGTTTTGACATGTATAGAGCAGGGACAGTGAAGAATTGGGTAGAAGGATTCTGACCTTGGATGGAACTGCCAGACAGGAAGGAAGACTGAAGAGGAGATTTATGGAAGGAGTGAAAGAGGCCATGAAATTAGTTAGTGTGAAAGAAGAGTATGGGGTTAGATGGGAGCAGATGATTGGCTGTGGCGACCCCTGAGGGGAGCTGCAGAAAGAAAGATTTGTCAAAATCCAAAAACTGCTATTGTAAACATCTTTGGTGTATGGAGCTCGTGTTTGTCCCCTAACAGCTTCTTCCTTCTCACACATTCCCCAAAACCCTGTAGTTTTGATTTTGAAGAGGAAATGCTTGTCAAATCCAAATTTTCCCTTTGAAGGGATTTTGCAGTCTTGCCGCATTCACTGGCCTTGATTAGGAGTAATGAAAAACTGTCCGTTCCAGAATTTTTTATTTCTTTTTCTTTTCCCCCGCTTGTCAACCATATGTTGCCCGCTGGGCAGTTGTGTTTCCTTCTTCTGCCTCCTCCGACTCCAAACACACAACATAGAAAAATTGTTCATAGCGTTTTTTCTTGATACGAGGGAGGGGTGTGATACCAGGTCGCCCCTGAACCTGCCAGCATCAGTGCTCCTTGCAGCTCCCAGACTGCATCAGTAAACTGACACCAGATTCCAAAAGCGGCTCCTCACAGCAGCCAAGGACATGTTTGTCGGACTGCAGTTGTAAACACGTAGTACTACTACAGTAAGTTAATAAAGACTAAAGCTTTCACATGGAAAAGTGTTCTGCCAAAAGATGATTTTATTTTTGGTGTGTCAAAGGGAGCTGCAGCTATATATTCATGTTTCTACACATGTACTCACACACAAACACACACACACACACACATGCACGCAGACAGACATTCATTTCTAGAACACACGTGCACGCAGACAGACATTTGTTTCTAGTGCTGGATGATAGTATAGTTTTGAATGTTCCCTGCTCTCTGCTGAGCCGTACATCTGTCGATGTGGGTCTTTGAGGCTGTCTGACAGTAGAAGCAGCTGGGTGACATGATTTTAGGCTAAGCCTTTCGTCCGTTTAAACGCGGACACACACACACTCAAAAAAAAAGGAAATAAAAATGCCCCTTATGGGACTTCAGGCTCGCACATGCTTCTGGATGGCAGGCTGCAGCTGACGTTGTGGGGTGATGCAGGCTGAGAAGCAGGCCTTGGTGTGTTGACTATTCATGTTTTAGCATGTGTGTCTATGTGTATTCCTGGTGGTGGTGGTGAGACTCCCTGCTCCCCCCTTCCCTCCCACATTATCCCCTTTACTCCCCGTGGGCACCGCCGAGAAGAGCGGTGGGTACGCAAAAGTAGAACAGTATGGTTGCTCTCGTGGAGCAACCGCTTAGCAAGTGGTAGTATTGTTTTTGCATCTGTTACTAGAACAAATGTGCAAGATCTTATATTTATTATCTGCTACAATGTGTATCTGCAAGAGATAAATTATTCAGTAGTTCAATAACAGTTTTCTGAGTGATGTTTTCTCATCCTGAAGCATCGTTCATCGAACATGGAAAGCCACATTCCCACTGCAGCAATCTTAAGGATTGACCAACCATCCAAAAATACGTTCAATTATAAATTTACAGTGAGCAGTTTTCCAAAAGGCACGAGTTGGATTTTGTTAAGCAGAACGAAGAAAAAGGTCAAAGGGCAAATAATGTGTAAACAAAATGCAACTGCTTTCATGCCTTTATAGCCGCACTTGTTTCATGCTCACACACACAAAAGCACACGGATTATGCCATTTCACATGCACTTGGTGTGTCGTTTGGATCCCTCTGGTGAGAGAGTGCAGCCTTTTTGGCAGCTGGTGGTGGAAAACAAAGCGGGAGAAAATATATCCAGCATTAGCAACGCATACATATATTTTTCCTCGCTACGTTTGCTGCTACATATTCCGTGTCTGTTTGTGCATGCTAGAGTGACAGTGTGCACTGCAACCCGACACCCTGCAGAGGGATATGCAAGGTCAATTTGCACCTCCCTCCCGCCTGAGTGACATTAGGGAGTGTGAAATGCCCCTAGGAGTTTTCAAACAAGTTACAGTAAGTGTAATAAATAAATAAGTGTCATGGTCAATAAAAGGAAAATGAAACTCAAACGTTCAATCATAATGATAGATGCCTTTCTTATCAACAGTTTTACATAGAAATTCTGTTTTGGTATGTGTATTTCATGATTTTGATCATTTCATACTCTAACTTGATTCTTTTGAACTGATTTAAGTATTAGCCAACACCCAGGGGAGGATAATGGCTTCGTATAAGTGTTGGCGCACGCTGCATGTGCTAACGCACGCGTTGTGAGTCACGGTCAGAGCTTTGTTCAGTCATGTTCGTGTTCAAATACACTATCCTCTGGGCAGATGTTCTGTGGGTATGAGCTGAGTGCCTCTTTTAACTGTTTTGTCAGATGAATCAAAGTTTATGCTGACAATTATCATCTTAACATTTTTTTCTTTTCTTTTTCCTGTTAACATGTGCTGGATCGCTTATTGAGCAAAGTTTCTGAGTCACTGTCATGTCAAAATTCATTCGGTATCACAGATGAAAATCATCTCTTCTGCAGCAGCTCTTCATCCATCTCTTTAGAAATAAGCAAAAACTGAAATATGATAGATTAAAAATCTTAATGAGGCATTCTTAACTATTTCTTCTCACTGATTTCTGTGAACCGTTTTATTCCTACGAAAGGCCAGTTTGAGACATTTAAACTCAGTGCAGTGTGTTTTTGCAACATTATCTTATTCCTTGTATGGCATGACCACACAATCTAAACGTCTGATGCTGTCTCTGACGCAAACACTTACAGTTAAGCTAATGTCAACACACTGGCATGCAGCAGGAAGGGTTTATTACTCTTTATATCCAGTAAACGGCATAAAATCCTTTTTTCATTCACACTCGCGGACGCTCTTGTCTGTGCATGTTGAACATATGAAGACGGCAGTTTGGCAGTGACAGGGTGTGCACACCTCTTTGATTTGTGGATCATCTGAAAGGAGACAAATGCACTTTCATTCAATCCAAGATTATGTGTGAAAGGGGTGGAGGATTGGGTTGGGGGTGATTTTTTTTCCAATTTTCCGCATGATCCTTGCCATTCCTTGCCCTTTGACATCCCTTCCAAATGCATCTTGATTTAACTCTTGTTTAAAAAGAAATGGGTCAGTCTCCTCGTCATGAGGAGGACTTGGAAATGTCAAATGAGGTACATTTTATTCTGCACTCCGTCCTGTATCTTTTTATATTGACATCAACGGTGGATGATTCAGCCATCGTGCACTGAGATTGTAATGAATTGAGGAAATAACAAATTAGTGATTTTATAAGATGAGGCATTCCTGAGCTGGTCCGGGCATATCACCGAAATCTACAGCCTTCAACCATGTCCACTATGGTTGAGCCAATGTTGATGGAAATTTCTTTCAGAATTGTCTGTGTTCAGACGGATGACTGCAGTCACGCTGGTGCAAATTCTTTGTCAGTGTGAAGATCAGGCTGCTTTGCAGCACCTTGTTCAGACTTGATTACTTTTTTTTTTTTTTTAATATGCTACAAAAAATATCAATCTGAACTTCCCACAATTCTGCTACATACTGTAGTACTGCATACTTTCAATGTTCACATAACCAACACAGTGTCATTATATTGTACCTGATTTTCTGTATGACTGAATGGAAACTAGATACATGAGCTTACAGATAACTGATATATATCATTCATTCATCCATTATCTACCGATTATCCTGCACTCGGGGTCGCAGGGGGCTGTAGACTCTCGAGAGGCGGGGTTCACCCTAGACTGGTCACCAGTCAATCGCAGGGCATTGAATGGAGACAAAAAAAACATTCACTTTCTCATTCATACCCCAGGGCAATTTTCCAATTTTCATATTCATTCACCCATTAATTGATCATTTTAATACACTTTACAAAGATAAAAGATTAACGCAGTTGGACTCCAGATTACTGAGAGTAGTCCATTTTGAAGAGATAGGTTTTGAGTTTACTTAAACTAGGGAAGAGGGTCAACATTTCAGTGGGGGGGGGGGGGGGGGGGGTTGTGGGGCGAGAAAACAAGTTA
>CAAKHD010004733.1:16912-27950 GCA_901007705.1 Fistularia tabacaria
CACGACGCTCTTCCGATCTACCTTTTTTCTGTTTCTTGAAAATGGGTAATGCAGTTTTATGATCATCAAAGTGTCCTTGAGCACGTAGCGTGCCACAGTTTGCAGAACTCCAAAACCTTTGCAGTCACATTTTGGGAGCAAGAAGGCGCTTCACTTGGTGCTGAAAAGATATTTGGGTGATATAATTTGATAACAATAAAGTGTGTAGTGGGTGTGTTTGGCCAGTGAAAATACTACATACTGTAGTTAGCCCAATGTATTTTGAAATCACTTAGGTCTCTGAAGACGAAAACAAATGCGTAATTTGGACAAGGAGGCAATGAGTGCCACTCTTTCATTTGCTCCTTGCTCCATTTACAGCGCTTAAAAGCAGGGTGTAAATAGGATTGAACAGGACTTCAGTGACACCAGACCCACATGTGACACCTGATAAGGAGCCGGAGCGGCGCACGATGGACACCAGCGGGCATGGAGCCAAAGATACTCAGTGGCAGCGCAGTCGTGATGAGAGCTGAAAGTGCTGAGAGGTGAGAGGCATGTGTGGAAAGGGGAGAAGTTGTCTTCACATTAGGCCATTCATGGGTTTCCTGTGTATGACAAGTGTGTATGCATGTTTGTGTGTGCATGACTACATGTCCATCTTGTTGGTCGCTGTCCACGATTTTGTTCGGTTCAAATTGACTTAAGAATAAAAATATTTTGATTGAATATAAATGGCATGTGTACTTAAACCCACACAAAGGGGTTTCAGTAAGGTTTGTATTGGTTTTAATGTCAATTGAATAATTGATGTTACGCTTGATGGTGGTCGGACCTGCAACCATGGGGCTTGGCCAGGCACAGCCTGAAACTACAACGTGGGTCCCCCTTTCCATTGGTCTACCTCCTGTTGGGGGGTCAGGGAAATCAGGTACAAATTTAAGCTGGGTGGTGGCCCATGGCGAAGACCTTGGTGGTATCATCCTCAACTGCAAAAGCTGGCTCAGTGGATGTAGAACATCACTTCTCTGGTGGCGAAGGAGCCTGTAATGGTGTGCAAGGCAGAAAAATTCTTTGCTAAGAGATATAGTCAGGGTGCCCTTGAGTCCCAGCTTGGGAACCAGTCACCTGGAGAGGGGTTCAACCTCTTCCACTCTCGAGTTGCCCTGGGTGGGAGGCTCCAAGCAGGTGTGGCGGCATATCTATTGTCCCCCATCTTGGTCCCTGTAAGCTGGGGTTCACCTGGTTGGATGTGCTGTTGGGTGCACAGGTACCCAAGTACTGAAGTACTCACCCTTTTTGGGTCTTTAGACAGGGTGCTAGAGAGCTCTCCTGGCATTCCCTCATTCTGCAGGAGGATTTCAATGCTCACGTGGGCTCAACAGAGAGACATGGAAGAGCAAGATTGGTAGGAATCCCCCCTGACCTGAACCCAGATTTTGTTACTGGACTTTTGTGCTGATCGCGAACTGTACATAACAAACACAATGCAGGTTACAGCGAAGAAGTGAAAGTGAAAGTCAAGCATAGGTAGTTGAGCTGTATGAGTTTGCAGAAAATGTTGTAAAAAATTAGATCAGCCAATGGATTCTGCCCTGAGAACAACGAAGCAAGTACAGGCAGGTTATACTGAATCGGGACGATCTCCATAGCAACCACGTTGGAGGCTGATCGCATGTATATTGTTAATGAAAAATGTCTCTTTTTTCCTTTAAGGCAGTGGTGTCAAACTCATTTTCCCCGGGGGCCACATCGGCATAATGGTTGCCCTCAAAGGGCCACATGTAACGGTAACAGTATAAATGTAGCTAAATGTAACTAAATGTAACATAAAATAAATGTAACTACTCCTTAATGTTAAATAACTCTGAATTTATTACACATTCAAATCCAAAATGTTACATATGCATTTGCATAGATATAAGAAAAAAAAAGTTCACCTGTTGCTGTCACAACATCAATCCTTTTGACTGATTTCTTCAGCTTCAGTAAAGCTAACTTTCACTGCTTCAGTGTTTTTGAATGCGGTTTTTGCGAACACATTCTGCTGGCATCATAGTTTGGGTTTCAATTCTTGGAGAGTTTGTTGCTTTTCTGGGAGGATAACTTTAGCATACTTAGCTCCGTGTTTGGTGTCAAAATGCCAACGTAGGTTGTTCCCTTTGACCACCGACACTGCCTCCTAACACAAAAGATATACCAGTTTTTTCTCCTTGAAGCACCAACATGCATTCACCTTCCCGTCTTTCTTGAAACAGCCTTCCATCTGCATCAACCTTTCCCTTCCTGTACATTTAGGGATTGTTTGTATTGCTAAATTCCTCTTGTTGAAAATCGCATTGATGTGGATACACTGCAATCTAACGGTGGGATGCCGTCACTTCGCGGGGAACATGATCGGCATGAATTGTGGGAAATGTAGTTTTTGGTCAATGCATGTGTTTTGACTTATTTATTTTAAGATAATCAGACCTTTTAAGAGGTTCTCGCGGGCCACATAAAATGATGTGGCGGGCCACATTTGGCCCGCGGGCCTTGAGTTTGACACATGTGCTCATTGGGACCGTAGGGGAACAATATAAATTGCAAGGTTGCACAAATAATAAAGGTGGAGGAGATGATCTTATAAGTCACTGATTCCCATTGAGTATTAAATTTTGTCATATTAACTCAGATAAGCTTGTCTTCTTTCAGCTACTAACAAGGTAAAAAACTGATTCAGCCGCTGGTGTCGTCCAAATCTTGCGCTAAAGGACACCCTGACATTAATATGACCAAAATGCAAATCTGTCTGCACTCAAATTGATTGGAAACATCCTTACTTCTATTAGAGCAACCACAGGAAAATAATAAAATTCATTCAAATTTCATTTCTTGTGTCACCATATATGGTGTCAGTGTTTCTGTATGCTTTGAGGGGCATCTCAACCAAATAGTTAAAATGTGTGATAGTATTTGATTGTGTTAGTATACTTCAACTGATTAGCTGCACTCATTACACATTTTACATCGATGATGATGTTGGAAAATAAATCAGCTTACACATGAGCAATTTATTTGTGTAATCAACCGTTCCAAATTAAATCACTTGTCTGAGAAAGACAGATTAGAATCCCGTCTTTTTATTTCAGGGATGTAACCTTGAATTGAATCTTGAATCTCTCTAGGAGTATAAGAAAGACGTGGACGATAACACCCAAGACAAAGACAACTATCGTTTTTATTCAACTTTTGCAGGAAAGTCATTAAGTAGATATTTAAAGATACTATGCCGTGACTGCATTTGCCCTCTTAACTCTATCCTATAGTCTTATACCTGAAGTATTTGTAATATTCTCTACTTTAGAATCGGCACAGTGCAGGATTGAGCTGATGTTGATGAAATCATCTAAGAACATTACATGAAAGTGTTTTATTTTATTGCTTTGCTTCTGTAATTGGGATAAGAAACTGAGGTTATTGTTAAGTTACCTCTGGAAGGAAAGGGAGTTTGGAGAACAACCAGGTAGGTAGAGGAGAACACAATGGTTCCTGACACAACAGAAGCAAACCTTTAGTCAGAACAATCAGTATTGATAACACTGCACATGGAGGAATAGAGGAGTAAATGATACGCAGCTCCAGTGTGCTACTGCATGGTACTGCAGTAATGTGATTATCTACACTTACTTTTGCAACAGGAGTGCACCAGCAACACGGCAGATCTACTGTAACAAGTTTTACTTTCTTTTCTTTTCATTCTCATCGACCAACATACATGAGGGAAGCTCTGTGGAGACATCCTACTAATGTGAGGATAGAGAGCACTGTCAGCATGTGGCCATGGCGTCTGTGCGTGTGTGAGCGCGTATGTGTGCTTAAGCGATTCTGTGTGTGCGCACACGCGTTCATATGCGTGCATGTCTGGAACAGTGTTAAGGGAGATTGCATTTCATTGATACCAAACACTCAGGGCTGTGCTTGTATCAGTTTCCAGTTTCCATGATTATACTGCACCCTGCCGTTGGTATGTAGCTGCTGCACGGGTTTGACATAGCCCCGCGTATTGGAACCCTCATAAAAAAGAGGAAAAAAGTCTCAGTTCAGTAATCTGACTTTTATCATTAAAGAAAGTTTTACAACTTTAAGACCAGAAATGTTTTATTCTTAAATGGTATTTTTTAGGTTACGACTTGATTAAGACACTTGCAAAGATGTCAGTAAGTCGTTAGTTCTTATTCGTAAGTTTTTTTTTAATTTATATTTACAAATTGCAGGTGATTTCAATTTTTTTTTTCCGTCTGTTTCCTGACTTTTCAAATCAAATGTTGCTATTATTTTTGATAATAAAAATATGTTAATTTTGGTAAGGTATATTTGTATGTATTTCTTTTCATTCTAGTATTTCTGTTAATTCAAGTAAAATTATGTTTTAAGTGTTTTTTCAAAACACAATATAATTGACATGACAAAGCAATGCACTTTTCAGTTTCAAATCATCATATTTTTGAATTAGTGTGTGGAGTTGCTATGGTACCTTTTTACCACCACTGAAGATTATTATCATATCTTAAGGATGGGTGTTCCTAAAAGCCGATAAACGGCATTTTTTTTACAATTTTTTGGTAACGGACTTTGTTAGCATATTCTGCCCCTATCATTCTTTTTCTCTAATGTTTTCAATATTGTCACATTTTGTAACATCTTATTACATATATTTGACTCCAAATGTTATGAGATGATTGGAGCATTATGTGAGAGTTCTCAAGTGGTCAGAAAATGATCTCAAATGGATAACGTAATTGGTGTTGTTTTTGTCCAAAAAATGAGTCCACTTAATGCATTTCATGATTTCTTTTGTCAATATTCCTGGTTTTAGATCTGAGTTTTTAGGTTAATTCGGCTCCTGTGAGAGATAAACATGAATCCCTTTTTTTGTGGATTAAGCATTATGAGCAATGATAACTTGTCAAGTTTTAATGCATCGTATATTATATATAAAATAAATTTCTGGCTTGCTTAAAATAAGTGGGCCCAGAACATGTCTAGTGGCATTTTTCCAGGATGGGACCAGACCCCTGAGGCCAGGATCATCTCCATGTTCTTCTTTTTGGTTTCTGAAGTTGGAACTCTCCAGGTATCCCCCTGAACAATTATGGCGGAGGTGTTTCCAATATCTTACTTTTACATCTCCACCTTTCATGTGAGCAACAGCTTCCATTCAGAACAAGGGTGACCAGGTCTCCGCCTCTGCCTCCATTTGTACACCTGTACCCTTTTCTCCCTCTTCTGGCTCCAACAGGGTCTCACAGCACTCACCATCAGTTCTTCATCAGACATTGCTTTTAGAGAACTTGCCATTGACACAGCTCCAAACAGGGCATGAAGACTCCTCCCCCACCCTGAGGAGAAGACTCAAGGCAATGTTCTAACTTTAACTAATAGGGAAAGTCATATTTCATATCAGTTTATTTATATCATCTTGCTGAAATAGCGGTAAATGTTCCAAGCAGACTTGCAATTCACTGCATCTTTTTGCAGGCTGTTGTAAATTAAGAAGTTCGATGGCGTGTGTGTCAGGGCTTAATCATTAACACTGTTGCCGCACTAAAACACAACAAACCGTCTAATTAATGGAGTGTCCGAACATTCCCGGCTTTTATTCTGCATCACAAAGAAAACCTTTTTGTGGCCCAGCAATAAATCAGCCAGCTCGTTCACATTAGCTGACGCCGCAGCACAATGTAGTGGCCGTGTTTCTGGGATGGTCACGGCCTCAGAGGTGATTTTGGATTCACACTTTTTGACCTCCATGGATGCAGGGACCAAACATCAAATCGAGCATGAGGAAGGGTTAACCTTTAACTAGCCTCAATATAATCTATATCTAACCACCAGGGTTTGATGGGAGCAACCGCACAGCTGGTCTTCTTTCACAATCCTTTGCTCCTTGCACAATGCCCCATGCATTATTGAAGGTTCATTTGTTTTTACTTATTTGTTTTTACTTTCAGTAAAATTTCATTGGGATTTGATAAGTCACCCATCTTGAGTTTTAAGACATGCACGCACATGTGCTCGTGGCAGGCACGTACGCCTTGCCAGGCATTGAATCCCACCGGATGCAAGTTGTAATCGCAAACGGGCAGGTGGTAAAGGGCAGGTGGTAAAAAGCAGGGGCGAGGAGATTTATTTCCCTCAGCTGGTATAAAGTCTGAGCAAGAAATCTGACATTTTATCAGGGGGATTTATAAGGGGATCAGTTTTTTCAACGTTAAGGACATGCAACTGAAAACCCAAAACATTCATTGATATAAAGACATAATTTGAAATTTTTTGCATCTTTAATGAGACATTGAAGGAAATTTAGGGGACATGAAAACACATTTGGACATTTAATGGAGGAATCATTAATGACACATGAAAGGAAAGATAGATTATAGATTAATATAAAAAAATCCCCATAGAAAAACATATTCAAAGAGAGATGAAGACCGAATTGGGGTTAATTACTATGATATAGCAACAATATCTATAATATTAATGCTGTCCTTGCAATGGAGCTTGACTCTTGCATCAATTTTTATGTGACTATGAATAAACTGTCAGACAATAAGGAAAATGTCAAACAAGTCAGTATGACTCCATCAAATTGCTGATAAATTGCTTCGCAGGAAAACTCCTCACTCTGAGACTTAAAATGATGAAGCTGCGTACGAGAGGATGGAGGAGGTCTGTGGCTGAAAATGGAGGCAAGCAGCAGCAGATGTGAGGTGGGGGAGGGAGAATAATTTGGGGAAGGGGAGTGTGAGTGTCTGGTGACAGAGAGCCGTCCCTACCATCAGCCCCTTGCCTTAATTATATTGTCAGGAATCCCATTAGTGTTTTCACAGTTCACTGAACTTCTCCCTTTGTATCAACATCTAGTGTGCATGCGTGTGTATGTGTGTTGTATGTGTTTCCAACACAAGGACACTATACAGTTATAATTTTCTCATCAGTCAATCATGTATACCTAAACTTGTATTCAGTTGCTGGATAAGATTGTTCTGTTAAAGTCAGATCAACCCAGGATGACACATAATATGTGGAAGTAGAAATAAACATTTACCCACCAGGTCTTGCGATGTAATCGTTTCCTTACGATCAGCAACAATGGAATGAACATAGGGTTTTTCAAAAATCTCTGCGAGATAAATATAATCATGTCAAGTTGACAATGAAAGTGATGGTCTTTATATGTATTGTTGTCAATATGTATTGATTTGAAAATACAGACTTTGTGACTCAAGCTATGTATTGAAAGGGGAAAATTCCATTTACAGATTTTAGCTTTCCCTTTTTTAAATTTTTTCTAACATCTGAACAGAAAATGGGCCAAGGTCACAAAGTTTAATTTTTTTCATCCTTTTATCACTTTCATCTAGCATACTTCATGAGGTAGCACAACAAGGAATAGAAATCAATTATAAATTAAAGTACTACATTTAGTTCATCTTTTTAGACACCTGCTTTGAAAACATATGAAATCTGGATAAAGCTATCAAGAGTTTCATTATCTGATGTCGAATTGTCATGGATGTGTTTTTGCCATTCAGCTCCAAAGCTATACCAAAGCTATTTTTACATTTTTTCAACAGCAGTGAAATATGAGCCACTAAAACTGTCAGAGGAGCAATAAAAGCCAGAAACTGCTCTGACTTCAACTGTTTAATGGGGTCAGAAGCATCAGAGCTACCTTGAAAGCAAAGATGCCTTTAAACAAAGTTTCCATTTCGCCATTTTTTAATAATTTAAAAAATAAAAGAAAGCAAGTTGACATCAAATAGAGCGTAGATTCGATAACAAGCTGAAAATGTCACACATAAAATGTTGTAGGAATCGCATGGGTCCTGGACAAAGGACAAAGGAGATGGTTTGCTGAGGTTTACCTGTAGGAGAGACTATCTACCACTGGAGGACGCTCCTGTTCTGCATGCATATAAGTTCATTCTGCTGTGACATACTACAACTGTACCCAACTCACTGTGACGTACTTGATAGATTAAATTATTCAGAACTAGTTATTTATTTGCTTTGTCTGTGAAGACTATCAGTTTTGGAAATAATCAAAAGAAAGGAAATATATAATTGTGATAAACTGAGACAGCTTCAATCAGCTCAGACAGTAGGTCTACCATGCTCAGAATGACTCGAAGGTTTCAGGTTTGTGTCTCAGATCTTTGAATCCCTGCTTTTAAATCCATATCCTTTTGTGATGTGTAATGCTAAAATGGACGAGTGATGAGTTAGATGAAGTTAGGCCTCTTGGCAAGTTTCTAAAAAATGGGCTTATGAAGGCTATAAGCTGTCAAATGACACTGTTAGATACTGTTGTGACACATGTATGTGTGTGTACGTGCATGCACACTTGCATCCTGAATTAATCCGTGTTGGTTGGACACTTTTGCTCCGCTTTTTTTTCTCTCTTGAAGATCTCAAACTTGCAATTTCACATAACTTGATAAACTCACTGGGGCCCCCACAATTCTCAGATGACCCTGTAGTAAAGTTCTGTTTAATACATTTTTGAAAACAGTATGTAGTGAATTACCGAATTTTTTGACAAAACCTATTATATTATAATGTGAACAATACAGGCAGTGCTTTTGGATCATACCAAAAAAGAAAGGTAATAGGGTGCATTGCGTAACAAAACACTAATGAAAGAGGATGCAATTTAAATTCTAAATTCATCATTACTATCATTATTTACACTAAAAACAGAGCCAATTTGATTTCATATGTGGGAAGATAATTGATTAAGAGAATTAAGGCCTTTTGCCTAGTGCAGTCCATTACCTTTACTTAGTCTAATAATGGTCAAAAAAGCTCAAAAATATAACATTTTAAAATGTATTTAATTTTTCATGGTTGTTTTTATTTAGTAATATAGATACAGTGTATGTAGTGATACAGTGTATAGATACACATACACACACACACACACACACACACACACACACACACACACACACACACACACACACACACACACACACACACACACACACGTATATAATATATATATATACATATATATAAATATGAAGAAGTAATATTTCATGACCAATATTTTCACGACCGAATAAATCTGTTGGGGAAGGTTTATAAACTAAATGTTAATTAAATGACTTGTCAATTGAGGTGGAGTGGAGATAAAACCATTCAATTCATATCTTTGGTAATTTTTTATTGAAACTTTCTTGAACATTTTTCATTTAGTCACAGTAATACCCTCTCAACATGTCAAACACAACGAGGTGAGTTCAGGAGAAAAAAACTGCGTGGGTTTGGGAAAAATGTTTCCCTTTACTTTTCCTTTTCCCTTCTTTAGAGGATTTTTATTGCTTTTCAGTCGAGTGCTATTGCAGTACCACATCACAACATGCAGCAAGACAGAATGTCCGTCCCGATGTTCTGCTGCAATAAATTACCTCTTTGCAGGGGAGCAGTGGCAAAAACGTGAGAGACCGTCACAGAATCCTATCCTACCTCCATATTGCATGTGCTCACCTTTCTCTTTCACACTCTCACCCACACATAGATATTCATCCTCATCAACCCTTTCTTTTAAATCCTGTCTCATAGTTTCTCCTTCCTCCCCAACTCCTGGTGTGGTTTAGACTGAAGTAAAATAAGAACCAACACACGCGTACATACATGTATATGCGTGTTTGTATATGTCTGTTTCAGTGTGTGTTTTTTCTATGTAATAGAGGGTATAATATATAGTGCATAGCGTACAAATACGCGCAGTTTAAGAGACACTTACATGTATATACAGCAGAAATGTGTACATAAATACTTCATTACAATATGATAGATTGAATTTCATTTTGATTTAGGTGTTAACATTATGTTGTGTCTTTAATGAAAGGTGTTATTACCATTTTTTGATAATCATAATAGTTTTTATTCACCTGATAGCGAGATGTGTCCTTTTATTTGCAGGTGTTCATTTAGTTGTATTTAATATAATGGTATTGTATTTAATTGTATTTTATCTAACTCCATTTAATTTAATTGTATTTTATTTAACTCTATTTAATTTAATTGTATTTTATTGTAATTCTTTTTGATAAACTGAGACAGCTTCAATCAGCTCAGACAGTAGGTCTACCATGCTCAGAATGACTCGAAGGTTTCAGGTTGGGTCTCAGATCTTTGAATCCCTGCCTTTAAATCCATATCCTTTTGTGATGTGTAATGCTAAAATGGACGAGTGATGAGTTAGATGAGGTTAGGCCCCTTGGCAAGTTTCTAAAAAATGGGTTCATAAATGCTATAAGCTGTCAAATTGCACTGTTTGATACTGTTGTGAGACGTGTATGTGTGTGTACGTGCATGCACACTTGCATCCTGAATTAATCCGTGTTGGTTGGACACTTTTGCTCCACTTTTTTTTCTCTCTTGAAGATCTCAAACTTGCAATTTCACATAACTTGATAAACTCACTGGGGCCCCCACAATTCTCAGATGACCCTGTAGTAAAGTTCTGTTTAATACATTTTTGAAAACAGTATGTAGTGAATTACCGAATTTTTTGACAAAACCTATTATATTATAATGTGAACAATACAGGCAGTGCTTTTGGATCACAACAAAAAAAAAGAAAGGTAATAGGGTGCATTGTGTAACAAAATACTAATGAAAGAGGATGCAATTTAAATTCTAAATTCATCATTACTGTCATTATTTACACTAAAAACAGAGCCAATTTGATTTCATATGTGGGAAGGTAATTGATTAAGAGATTTAAGGCCTTTTGCCTAGTGCAGTTCATTACCTTTAGTTAGTCTAGTAATAGTCTCAAAAAAGCTCAAAAATATAACATTTTAAAATGTATTTAATTTTTCATGGATGTTTTTATTTGGTAATTTAGTAAATTTAGTAAAACACACACACACACACACACACACACACACACACACACACACACACACACACACCCCCCTGTGGGAGTGTGTACATGGAGTATATGCGTCTACCCACCTCTCCTGCGCACACGAGGAGCTTCTCTACTCACAACAACCAGCCA
>CAAKHD010004735.1:2303-19362 GCA_901007705.1 Fistularia tabacaria
TTATATCAACAAAAATCGTAGAGTCGTGATTTGTTGTGGGGTGGGGGGGGGGGGGGGGGGCACTTACTCACATCTGTTCTACAAAATCAGACATTAGTGGAGGAGTGTAGAACAGGAAGACTAGGAAAAGGAGAGGGAGGATAGACTTTCCAATTAGCTCACCATCCAATAGCCTCTCCTACATTGCTGCCCTCCCAAACATATCTACTTGTATCTTTGTCATTCGCAAGCCGTGATAAAAAGTCCCCTGAGAATTTTGAGTACTGCCAAAAATAAAAACAGTCGCCCAAGAAAGGGGAGAAAGATGGTACAAGACAGAAAGAGAGACAGAGATTAGTTGTCTCTTAAAATATTTCATTATTTCCACAAAATCAGATCTGTTTTCTTCTTTTCAATAGGAGTATGCAACCGCTGTGCGTTGCAGTGTATGTCTTTGTGTTTGTGTCTGTCCTACCGTCTTGGTGGTCATTTACAGCTGCTCCAAACTGTCACACTTGTCAGATTTCAACCCAACATTTAGCTACTTCACTGGCACATGCACATGGGTTGATACATCATACCCACACACACACACACACACACACACACACACACTGTCTGACGGAATGTCTACACAAAAGAATATATCAAGAAACAATCCAGATTCACTGACAAACTGACACAGGCTACAAATTGCTTTAAGTATTTTATGATCATGTTCTCTTTTTTTCTTTCTTATCAGTGACTGTTTTTTTTTTTGAAGGGCCAAAACAATCTAACATTTTCAAGGCTAGAAAAACTATGATGAGAAATGTACTTTATTATCAGTACCTTTGGAGTTATGCTTGGAAATCCAAATTGGACTTTGGCTAATCTAATCAATTGCTGATGAGGTAAACAAATGCAAAAAGTGAATCAGGCTCTCTGCTAATGTTGTTGACCAGATTGAATTTATTGTATTTTAATTACACTTTTGCTCCACTTTTTAAAGGTGCGGAATTCAAAAGTGACTGTAGAATATGTTGTATGTGGTCTATGCAGAGAATGTCTCCTCTGAGACTCAAGGACATTACATTACATTAATGCTCATTCCCATTCGAACTCCCCTCCCCAAAGTTTGCCTTTGGGCAATGGGATGACAGTGAGTACAAAGCCTAAAGAGAGAGGGAAGTCATCAGATGTTAGAAACTGTCTAGCAATGGGAGGTTTACTGTATTGTTTCTTTCACTATTGTCACAGAAAAACAGCAGAACAGCTTTATGGAAGTGTTCAACACCACTCTCTGCTTTACATTCTCTGCGCCATGCATGCCAGTCAAAAAAACAGACGGCGTAGTAGATCTCAGAACTAAACTGACAAGCAATTATCAGAGACAGAAACACTACAAGAATCAGCAGTTAATCCAACATGAGTAATTACAAAGGGGATTCTTCCTTCATGCGGCTGTGGTTTGGAAACAAGAAGTATGATACTGGTCTGGTCAAAAAATGCTAGTATTTAAAAAAAAACACAACAACGTGATAGTACATTTTTAAGATATGTAATTACCCTTAAAGCCATACAGAAGTTGGTCTTAATTACACAGGCCTATCGTTTGAGAGGTGGGACCACTAACCGTACAGATCCACACCCAAATCCGGTTAAAAATCATCAAAGGGCCGATCCGCAATGGATTACCAGATACATATTAATGAACAAGTAATCAAAACCCAATTGTGTCCTACATAATTCAATGTTTGCAGCTTCTCATGACACACATAGTCTACCGTCCTTGACAAAAACTACGGTAAAACAGGTCCTCTCCTGTTCTCATGGCTGCAAACTTCGCCGATTTGTGTTTTCTTGTGTAAGACAAGTCTGACCCCTGGGCCCATCTGGGCATTGACACTCAGAAGCCTGAAATACAAAATATCCAGCCTGCAAGACATTAGGTCAGGTTTCATAGCAATGCCGTAAAGGATTCATGAATGTAACATATTTTGGTTGTCAGAAATAATATGGCTTTATAACCTACGAATATTCATCAGACAAAGCCGACAACAGGCTCCCAAGTGGCACGTGCATTGACATACATGGTGGTGGACAGTGGTGATGCTTTAGAGATTAAGAAGCCTTGAACAGAGAGCCTATGAGATGCGGTCGTGATAATGTGCCTCCAGTTCTGATGCACACTTTCCAAAATTTGATACTGCAACAGCATCGGCAGAGCTCCTGCTGCAAAAAGCTGCTGAAATGACAATTTGGGCAAAAAGCGTGTCGAGTAGAAATGGGTCAGTAATTTTGTAAAACCCTCACCCAGTTTGCAGTCCTTATGAAGCTTTAACGCCTTTCTTAGAAACTACAAAGTGCATCCAGCCCACATGACAACAAAGCATTGATGTTGTCTGAAGATGAATTTTTCGATACAGCAACGGACCATGACTAATTATGTACTACCCTCTTATAGATTAGTGTAGGTTTACAAGATACACTGATCTGATTTAAACCAAGGTAAACACGTGTAATTTGTATTTGCTGTGGGTTCAGATCGATGAAAGTGTACAAGCAGCACTTGAGGTCAGCAATGGTTTAAGGCTTGGCTAAAAAGTAATCAGTGTCACAGACGGAAGAGAAGCAGAGTGTGCAGCAATGGACAACACCCCAGGGTGCCAGTTTTACCCCCTACCCCCCTTTCCCGCTTAGTATATGGGCAGGATTGTGGTCGATGAAAGTGCAGTAAGGCCACCCTGTCACAGCCTTGCATCCACGCCATCGTCTTTTCTCACCTGTGTCCTGTCTGAACTGGTGCATGGACTGGAGATCTATGATGTAGGGCGAGAGCCGGCTGTCCACCTGGCCGAGGACTACGCTCCCTCCTCGGGTGTCGCCGCTCCGAATGGCTGCCTCTATTTGATGGGAGACGGCGGGGCTGTAGGGCCGCCACCGACCATGTTCGTTGAGCCATTCCCAAACCACCACGGCGGAGGCCAGGAGCATGGTGTTACTGTTGGCCCTGTGTAGAAAATGAATGATGAAATTCATGGAAGACACTTCTTTGTGTTCGCCAATTTAACGACTGTCTGTTTGGAAAACACACCAAACATAAAGCAAAACAAAATTACACACGCCGGGCTTTTTCTTCTTTTTCTATTTAGTTTTCTCATTTTTATTTACAAATGCGACTTTGCCTCCTCGGTGGTACGAAAATAAGTACGGAAGTGACCAAAGCTAGCATAATACAGCCAGATGTGGTGTCTTACATGGAGCTGCTGCCGAGCTAACGCCACCAGAAGCCGATACATTCTCGTACGGAGGTCCGAAGTCCTCGCATGGCCGAACCTCTCAGAGGAATCACGGTCCTGGCCGCTCAGTCTTTGTTGGAAACGCCGTAGTCAAGGGTTCGAAGCGCCGCAGGTACAGAGACATACACACACTCACACAGCCGAGAGACGCGATAACAGTAGCTTCTATTAGCTAGTCATTGCTCCGGATAAAGCAATGCTTCCCCCCCCCTCACCCCTCCTCCATTCGGCTACCTCCAGTTTTTAGGTGGGAGTCCTGTCTCGCTCGGAGGAAAAACTCTCAAAAAGCGTCACTGCAATTTTTTTTTGTTGTCTTTTTTTTTCCCGGACGTATTCTAGAAAAATCCCCCCAGACATCAACATCGTCCTGCCCTGGAGAGGGAGGAATGGAAAGCAACAGCTTGTGTTTTCTTGTGTCGTCCTGGGCGTAACGTAAGTTTACCGTAATGTTGGGAAAGTCGAGGATTCCCGCTGCGCAATCTCTCGAGTGCAGAGAACAGGTTCAGATGGATACGGGATTACATTTTGCACCGGAGCTTCAAATAAATATCAATAAAAATACGTGTTGCCGAATCACCTTCCCTCCATACGCACATGCTTGCGCCGTAATAAAAAAAAAGGACCATACCAAGTTCATATGCGATTAAATTCATGTAATTACGGTGTGATTACTATATAATTCGCGTCTGCTATGTTCCGGCCCAGGGTTTCACTAAACAGCGACACGCTCATTCCGAGTTCACCTGTTGATGTGATCTTGAGGATACCAACCGGAGATTTGTGCAGCGGAATCCTGGACGCTCACAGACGTCCTCAGGAAGCGGACCAGCCGTGTCGTCCTCTCGCCCCCACCATGGCTCCTCTCTCGGGCAAATCCTCTCCCTCTCTAAAGTGAAACAAAGTATCCGAGCAGAGGGATCTCTCTAAACAGCGTCTGATAAAGATGTGATAGAATGAACCCCGCCATGTTTTACTATCCTTTCGCGTCCGTAGCTTCTCTGTCCTGGGAACATTTTGAAGGCAGACCTCCACGACGCCCAACCCTCCCGGTGGTGGTTGAGGGGCAACAAGTAACAGAAAGGGGGGTGTCCTTTCATGCCCCCCCAAACGACCTACACATCACCGGCTCATCTATTCGGTATAAGACCTGGATGACATACCAAACATCATGGCAAATACTGGTGTAACTGCCATCAAATACTTTTGAGGGACAACTTTAAATACCCAATGTTTTCTTTGACCCACTTTAAAATGAACCGTTTGCAGAGCATCCTCTAAAACTGAACGCAATTCTAGTTTAAGGGTTGATACTGTCCCCTGGAGGGCATCTGGGGAACATCCGTACTGTTGATTTAGGGGTTGTAGCAAAGACAGCGTTTGGACCAAAGACACATTCGAGTTACTGCACGTTTATTTCAGAGTGGCGGATATCCATGATTTTTTTCTTGCTTTGTGAGAGTGAGAATTGAAGCGCACTGTAGAGTATGTGTATTAATTCATGGGGAGTCAACAACTGTGATTACGGTAAATTTATGCTCTTATAATCCGCAAAGACGAAAAGCTCTCATGTGATAAATACGTGTTGTGCATATATATATTGATTGATGGCTGGAACGGTAGACAGTTCAGGCTCCATAGCTCAGGGGTTAGAGCACTGGTCTTGTAAACCAGGGGTCGCGAGTTCAAATCTCGCTGGGGCCTTGAATGAATTTTTCCCGTCATGCGTTGATAAATATGCAACTATTATAAACATTACCTCCTAAACCCTTTACACCATTGATTTTTTTTTGTGGTGAAGGGCCACGCATTAAACACAGTATTCAATAAGGATCGAGCATTAAATACCCTATTCTATGATTATAGGTGATAATGCAATGTCATAGATCATACTCATGTATTAATTTTATTAATATGTCATTGGGTGATAAACGAACACCACAGAAAAGAAAAAGAATTGTGCGTAGCGCTCCATATGTGTTAATTCAAATTGTACAGCATGTCGTCTAAGAGCCCGGATAGCTCAGTCGGTAGAGCATCAGACTTTTAATCTGAGGGTCCAGGGTTCAAGTCCCTGTTCGGGCGAAACGCTCTTTTCCTGTCGTCTTGTTCTTTAATTACATGCGATACGAAATTGCGAATACAAATTGACGTCGCATTTAAAAAGTCCACACCTCGGCCGGTTTCACTTTCACTTTGGGGAGATCTAAGAAGGAGTTCATAACGTGCTCCTCAAATGTTGTCACAATCATTGTTTGAATTATACTATCCGTCTTTACAAAACTATTCAGAAATTCAGCAAAACAATGACCTCAGTCTATTCACATTGAGCACCATTATGTGAGGGCAAAAATCCCAACAGAATTGTTTTAACTGTTCACATTATACCAGCTTTGTCCATAATGTAGATCTGAAATGTCCACAACCTAAAGACATCGTCACTCAAATAGCTGATTCCTGTCAACATAACAGGTGATAGATTTGAAAGTTGACATGCAACCCCTTATGATGATGATGATGATGATGAGCTACAAATTATATTGTGAAGGTTTTGGTCAGTGAAGGTATTGGTCACTGCATTGATCCTTATAGTTTTGAAAGCAATGACTGTTTATATCAGTGGTTGCAAAAATAAAGAGGTTTTTGAAATGCTTTACATACATGTTTCATTCCATTCCTTTAGCCAAAGGAGATGCTGGAGTTCTCAAGCCCCCAAGTGCCTTTGACCCTCGCTCCCCATTAAAATGGCCCGCTGTGAGCGCACAATGCACGTGACCCATGTGGGAAGAAGAGAAGAACAGAGGTCAGAGGGGAAACAGGAGCAGATGGGGATTTTTACAACTGGAACTCTCAATCTGCTTTTTGCTTCATATTGTCCTCTGGCATAGAGAACAGGGACCACAAGAGCTTGTTGTCGACACCAGACTCACCAACAGCTTCATACACCAAGCTTTAAGGATGCTGAACTCTCTTCCCATTATTCCACTCCCTACATTCCACCCGACCCCAAAATGCTTAGCTCTCTCTCTCTGGGCACCGATCTTTCCCCCCAATCTGTACTGGACAGAGCATACCTCCACCTCTCAAGATTTTCCTCAACCTGTTCCCTGCCCAGGGTCGCAGATCAAAATGTCATCTGCAAACATCATGGTCCATGGAGATCCCTGTCTAACCCCATCTGTCACCACTCATCACCACTGGAAACAAGAAGGGGCTCAGAGCTGATCCCTGATGAAGTCCCACCTCCACCTTGAACTTCTCTGTTACACCTACAGCACACCTCACCACTGTCTCACAGCCAGCATACATGTTCTGCATCAGTCTAACATACTTCTCTGCCACTCCAGACTTACTCATACAACACCAGAGTTCTTCTCTAGGGACCCTGCCGTATGATTTTTCTAATTCATTCCTCAACTTCTCCTTCTCCTTTAGCTCACATCCTACCTGTGGGGCAAGCCACTAACGACATTGAGCAACACACCTTCAATTTCCAGTTTCAGACTCATAAGTCTGTCTGACATTCTTTTCACCTCCAGAACATTCCTAACAAACTTGTCTTTCAAGATAAGTCCTACTCGATTTCTCTTCCTGTCAGTATCATGATAGTACAACTTAAAACCTGCTCCTAAGCTTCTAGCCTTACTACCTTTCCACCTGGTCTCCTGGACACACAGTATATCCACCTTCCATCCAGCTCATGTCTACATGAGCTGGATTCCCCTCCCATCAGTGTGGCTATGATCTCAACAGCTTCCCTTTGCTGCTGCATATGTACAATCAATAGATATATCAAACTGAATCAGGTGAGAATGTCTGGCTCTAGCTTTGCTGACTTCAAATCCTCAAATTAATGAATTTTTTGAATCCGTTTTTCTTTAACTCTATTTCTCAAATAATTTTTCCTGTCAGACAGTTTTCATTTTACCA
Organism: Fistularia tabacaria; assembly: GCA_901007705.1. Lineage (NCBI taxonomy): Eukaryota > Metazoa > Chordata > Actinopteri > Syngnathiformes > Fistulariidae > Fistularia > Fistularia tabacaria. The sequence continues at coordinate 9,491 of CAAKHD010004735.1, forward strand.
GCAGTAAGAATATATCTAGGGAAAACTCACTTGGTATTTTGTAGAAGGAAAATCAAGATGGTGTTACAATTAAAAGCCTTAAAATTCATCTGAGCTGTTTTCATATCTTGTTTCATAGGTATCAATATCATGGCATTTGAAAGGTGATGGATTCTATTTATTTAACAACTCAACTTGAAAAAAAATACAGTTTCAGTGTTTTTATCCATATCTAAAAGAAATTACGCTATTTTATATGCATATATATGCATATAAAATGCATTATATGCATTCAACTAAATATCAACATGTTAATGATGTTAGTGTCCAGCTATGAAAGTAGAGACATCAAAATGTTTGTCACACATTGAGATGTGGAGTTTTCATATGAGTCACCATATACACTAACTTGAATCTTTAGGGGAATATCAACTGATCAAACATATTGATTGATATATTGGTCTAATTCAGACCATCAGAACATTACTAAAACTTAAGGGAACACCACAATTCTTTATAGATAATATTTCGTCCCCACAAATAGACTTCAGTAAGAACAGAGTGGACTATGCTGCTCTCAACATCAACAGAGACCTGGTGGAGCAAGTTCTTCGGGTTCCCTAGGTGTTCACATCCAAGATGAGCTCTCCTGGTCCACCAACACTACACTTGTGATAAAGAAGGTCCAGCAGCGATTGCACTTCCTTATGATCCTGAGGAAGGATAATCTGGAGCAGAAGCTGCTGGTGTCCTTTTGCGCTACCATCGAAACCGTGATGACATACTGTGTCACAGTTTGGTTTGCCTGGAGCATAGCTGCAGACAGGAAGGCGCTGTGCTGTGTGAAGTAGACTGTGAGGATGTGTTTTCTTCTTACAGGTTATAGCTGATGGGCTCTCTTTCTTCTCTTTTGATCTTAAAACTCAATCGTGGAGTTGCACTCAAATTTGGTTGTACGTTTGTGCAATGCCAATAAAGCGTCTATTCTATTCTAAATATAATAAGTCGAAATTAATTAGAACATGAGACATTTCAAATTATAATATAACACGACCGTCGAGAATTTGCCCCTAAATAATGCAAGTAATTGTCGTCATGAGGAAATTCCTTGAATTGATGCCACTTTTGGAGTCGAAGTCATAGAAATTACAAAATGGTCGACAGGAAACTTTCAAGAATAAAAAGGACAGTATTATAAGCGTATAAATTAGACTGAGACAAGTGATTGTGTTCGAATGTGTTGAGAAAAACCGTATTGATGTTTGAGCCTCCAGGGCCGCCGTACTGGATAACAGGAGGGTGATGCGAGGACAGCAGCGAGGTACCGCAAGAGAGAGGGTTGCGTCGGAACACAGTTGTGTATGTTGAAGCTTCAAAGGTCATACAATAATGATACCAAAAGCTTGTATTGTGTAGAAGAAGGAAATATAACGCGATTCTCGTGCAACCACTGAAATTCTGTCAAGAGAAGAAACCTGTCGAACGACCGAGAGTTAACAGGTAAGATAAGCTAGTCGAGCTAGCATGTTGGTGCCTGTCAAAACAGCTGACCACCTGGCTGCTAACGCCCACGCCGGTGACAGCTAACGTACCGTGGAGATTCCGACGTCTGTCAGCTTGAATCCCCATGGACTCGCAGAGCGTTTGCGAACTCAAACTCAAAGTTTGCGATTAAGCCACGTTTTTTGGCCTCACGTTCACGCACGACACATGCCCGTGTCAGAAGAAGCCGTGACACTCGCGTTTCAAGTGAATGTGACTGGGGTGTTGGGACATGGCCATCACTTTAGGCTAATGTTGGGCATGTGCATCTTTAAGCTGATACCAGGTTTTGGGCGGGTCACGTATTTTGAGGTAACACATTTAACCCTAAATACTGACGTTCTTAGGAGCGAGTTTTGAGGCCGACTGACCTGGCCAAATGAGTTTTATCTCTGGATCGCCCGGGCCATTAAATGTTTTGCTGGGTTTACCAATATCGTGGGGGCACAAAGGGGCGCCCAACGGGACTTGGGGCTGGGAGCGTGGTGTAAGCCTGGGATAATATCCTCCTCAGAAGTGCACGGTCAGTTTTTGGTGGTGCTTGTGACATAAAGCTGGAACTCGTTTGAACACGGCTCCGACATAATTTTCCTCGCCAAGCACTACAATACCACAGTGCGGTCGAATAATTTATCAATATCTTATATCATGGACTTTCTATTGTAGCTTCAGTTCACCTATGTGTTTCTTTTTTTGTGTATTTCCAGACAGATCTGTATCGAGAAGAAAGATATTTTGTTCCCTGAAAATCAGCAAAGGAGTCTATGTTCAGTACGAATTTCCTTAACAAGTGATTCTATGAAGCTGTGTGTATAGTTTGCTGAAAATTAGCAATGTTTTATCAGAAAATAAACAAGAAATGCCCTGAAAAACAGCATTAGGTTTCCTTAAAATTTCAGCATAATGAGATAGAAAGGTTATAAGGAATTACTAATAAACTTAATTTCTAAAAAGTTATGCATTTCCAAAAAATCCATTAAAATCATCAGGAAACGAAATCTGGAATTGAACAAATGAGCAGTCATGCAAGACATGCAGTAGACAGACTTTTTTTCAAAATTTTTTAAAATGACCTTGCTGATCATTAACAAAATTAAAGGATGCTAACAATGAGTCACACAAATAGCAACAAACATAGCTTTTATTAGGAGCTTTTCAATGGCTTATACACCACAAACGAAATTTAACATGCTTACTAATCCAATCGATTAACTACCATAACTGTTATTCGATCGATGTTGATCAACGATTTTACTGTTAACTAAATAGGCAGTCAAACTATTTTAGATAAACGGAAAATATGTCTTTGTAATAACTGGACTAACAGATCTATGATTCCATTGAAAAAGATTGACTTGAAACATCGATCTGGATTTTAGTGTCATTTTCATCCTTGAGGGTAACATTATAATCCTGTATTTGTTACAGAATGGCTGGAGTGTTTGACATCGACCTGGAGACCGAAGATGTTAGCGACACGGAGGTACGTTTCCCAAGATCTTGAAGAACTCTGGGTTTGGCTGTGAAAGTAGAGTAGGCTAATTTTTAAATCAGGAAGTACTATCCTGACAAACCGCTGAATGCTTTGAGTGTACACATCACCTTAGTCTGTACAATATTCACCGTGAAAAACATCAGGCAGGAACGGCTTTTAGTTTTCTTAAAAGGATACGTTTATACAGAAGCAACAACATCATTGTGTTAATGCTCATAAAATATGAATTCCTGCTTTGCTACATCTAAGCATAAGTCGTCATGCAAACTACTTTTAGATCTGAGTTCAGTCCAATGATTATGCGCCTCGGAAAATCAGGGTTTCTTATGCATACAAGTCTATTTGTGTGTACTGAAAAACGGTCAGTGTTTTGTACCCAGATTTGGCCACGATTTAGAAATAAAAAAGGAGAATACTAAGCCGAATATTTTTTTTTTCTTTTTTCTTCTCAATCTACAGGAGGATGTTTGTGACTTCACTATGCCAGAGCCTGAGACGTAAGTCCACTTCACGTTTACACAAAAAATCTGAGCAAAAATTACACAGCATGAAAGCTAATTTCTATCTAATTTTGTCTGTGTTGGCTGTGTGGCCTATTGTATTTGCTTTCTCTCTCCTCTCTGTCTCTGTCTCTCTGTCCCCCTCTCTCTCTCTCTCTCTCTCCTTCGCTCTCCATCTTTCTTTTTAACCCTTTCAGTGTGCAGACAGAGGAGGTGGAGCTGACAAGTGAGAGTGTCAACAGAGACAGCGAGCGGGTCGGGCCAGACTGTTTTGAGCTCCTCACTGTTTTGGGAAAAGGAGCTTATGGCAAGGTGTGTGTGCGCACATGTTTGTCTTTTTCTGCCCCAGTTGTGTTAAATGACACAGACATCACTCAAAATATCATGAATAACTTGGCAATTATCGCCTCAAAATCACCGCCAAATATCCTCCAAATATGTTGATTGCGATGTGAGATGGATGGTGGCCAAAGTGGGGGACCTTGGCGGTCCGATCCGCGGCTGCAAAAGCTGATTCTTGGAACATGGAATATTGCCTCTCTGGTGGCGAAGGAACCTGAACTGGTGCAGGAGGCTGAGAGGTTCCAGCTCGATATAGAAGGACTCACCTCGATGCACAGCTCGGGCCTTTTAAGCAGGGTTGGACTCTTTTCCCACACTGGAGTTACCCTCAGTAAGAGGCGCTGGGCAGGTGTGGGCATTCTGATTGCCCCCTGACTAGGCATCTGTATGTTGAGGTTCAACCCGATGCATGAGAGTGTAGCCACACTCCACCTTTGGGTTATATGCCTATGTACCCAACAGCAGTTCAGCCCAACCAACCAAATTGAGTCCCTAGAGGGGCTGCCAGAGAGCACATCTGTCGGGGACTCCCACATCTCACTGAGGGACTCCCAACGCTCACATGGTCAGCACTAGTTTGACCTGGAAAGGTGTGATTGGGAGGCATGGTCCCCCGATCTGAACCCGAGTGGTGTTTTGTTATTGGACTTGTGTGTTCGTCATGGACTGACCGCAACAAATACCAGGTTCAGACATAAAGGTATGCACATGTGCACCTGGCACCAACACACCTTAGGTTGAAGTTGATTGATCGACTTTGTGGTCATATACTCTGACTTAGAGCCGCATGTTCTCGACATTCAGGCGAAGAGAGGGCCAGAGTTGTCAACTGATCACCACCTGGTGGAGAACTGGCTCCTATGGTGCAAGTCAGACCTGGTAGACCCAAACGTATTGTGAGGGTCTGTAGGGAATATCTGGCAGAGTCCTCTGTCAGACAGTTTCAACTCCCACCCCCAGCAGCAGATCAATCAGTCCCGAGGGGTCATTGAGTCTGAGTGGACCATGTTCTGTTCCTCCATTGTTGAGACAGCAGTTGGGTACAGTACAGTGGGGATGGCGGGCCGCTGACCTTGACACAAGATGTTTTGCATCAGTGGAAGGGATACTACCAATGCCTCCTCAATCCCTACGACACACCTTCCAATGAGGAAACAGAGTTGGGGGACTTAGGGGTGGACTCTCTTTCTTGTGGCTCGGAGGTTGCCGACGTAATCAAAAAGCTCCTCGGTTGCAGGGGCCCTGGGTTGCATGAGATCCGCCCTGAGTTCCTTAAGGCTCTGGATATTGTATGGCTGTCCTGGCTAACATGCCTCTGTAACATTGCGACGAAGGTGGGGGCAGTGCCTCTGGATTGGCAAACTGGGGTGGTGATCCCCCTCTTAAAAAAGGGGGATTGGAGAGTGTGCTCCCACTACAGGTGGTTCACACTCCTCAGCCTCCATGGAAAAGTCCGCTCCTCTCCTAGAGAGGGGCGTTGAATCTCCGATCCAGATGGAGCAGCGTTGTTTTCGGTCTGGTTGTGGAACAGTGGACCAACTCAATGCCATCCGCAGGGTCCTGAGAGCGAAAAGTTCCGGCATCTGATTAGGATGCCTCCTGGACGCCTCCCTGGTGAGGTGTTCCAGGCATGTCCAACCGTGATGAGGCCCCAGGGAAGACACAGGACATGTTGGAGGGACTTTGTCTGTAGGCTGGCCTGGGAACCCCTCGGTATCCCTCGGAAGAGCTGGACCAAGTGCACAGGGAGAGGGAAGTCTGGGCCTTTCTGGTTCGGAGGCTGCCCCCCGCGACCCGACCGCGGTTGAGCACCAGTAGATGGATGGATAAAAAATGTTAGAGATCAAGAAATGAATAAGCAAGAGTACCAAGCATTCACCCAGAATGCCCAAATCATCCAGAAGCAAAAAATTACAAATCATTTACATGAAAAAAGGTACTTTGTTGTGGTTGTATGTATAGAGGTGTGCATGTGTTCAAAATTACAAAATTGAGATATTACATTCTTTTAATAAAGCTAATATTATAACGTGCCAAAATTTTTCTTTGACTTACTGTAAATTATTTACTATGGAGTTTCAGTGTGACTAGTGATGGATGTGATACACACACCTACACCAACTCACATACATACAGGATTAGGATCACAATGTATTATTACGAAAAAGGATAACATGCCACAGCAACACATACTTAGAATTCCAGAATAAAAAAAAATTCTTGTTGGGAGATTATTTTGTATCTCTTTTTGTGTCATTAATGAGAAAATAAAATGTCCTCTCAGGTTTTCCAGGTGCGGAAGGTTCAAGGTGCCCAGTTAGGAAAAATATTTGCCATGAAGGTTCTTAAAAAGGTAGGCAACCTCCTTCCTCAAAGACAGCATATTCAGAATATATCCTGTGCAGTTTCCATCTAAATCCCCATCGCCAATGTGATTTGTCCCCTTTCTCTTCCATTCTGTTGTTTTCAGGCAAAAATCGTATGTAACGCCAAAGACACAGCACATACGCGAGCAGAGCGGGAGATCCTGGAGACTGTGCGACACCCATTTATCGTGGACCTTCTGTACGCCTTCCAGACGGGGGGGAAACTCTACCTCATACTGGAATGTCTCAGTGGTGAGAGACCAACCCTGTTTTTAGTAAGAACTAAGGAGAGCTGTGTAATTGCACGTAACTAATTTTTATTGCTGTTCTTTACCAGGAGGTGAGCTGTTCATGCAATTAGAGAAGGAGGGCATCTTCATGGAGGACACAGCTTGGTGAGAATGCAGACTTGCTCATGAGTTTGGCTATTTTTCTTTTTGGGAAAACTGTTGTGCTCCTGCATTGACTGCTGGATGGCCAACCAGATGACAATTGATTGTATAAGAGGTCATTCAAATTGTGAGTTGTTGACAGCTTTGCCATCTAATGTGGACATTTTAAAACATTTTTTTGCTAATTGTGCTTTTTGTTGTATTGTCCTTTTCCCCCGTCATCCAGCAGATGGTGGTGTTCTGCTGTTCTAACATCTACATGAATCAGTGAAAATTTAGTCTGGGGTTGTACACTTCTTATGTGTGTGTGTGTGTGTGTGTGTGTGTGTGTGTGTGTGTGTGTGTGTGTGTGTGTGTGTGTGCTTGCAGTTTCTACCTGGGAGAGATCACCCTGGCTCTCGGTCATCTCCACTCCAGTGGGATTATTTATAGAGACTTAAAACCTGAAAACATAATGCTCAGTCACCAAGGTAAAGCATCATTTGCTTGTCTGAGACAGCATACTATTGTATTTAGGCAGTGCACATTATTGCCATTGTTTGCTAAAGCATGGCTCTTCAGGATATGACAAGACGACAGGCTTCTAGAAACAAATAGCCTCAGGACTTCCTTTGGCTCAATAAAGACTCAATTGCTCAATTTTATTTATTTTTCTTTTCGCAAGTAACACATCCTGAATAGTTTTGTAACAACCATACAATTGGCCGTTCTAAAATAATACCATTGACAGCACTAATGCCTTTCTTGACAAGTTTCCATGAGATTTTTTTCAAAGTGACTCAAAATTAGATACTGGCTGTATCACTTTTCTCAAGGCAGCCAATCATCCATTAGGAAAACCCTGAAAGAAGACATCTGTACACTATTTAGAGTGGACAAGAGTCACAAGTTCATATTTTTCTGTGTGTTTTGTATGTGTTTTACGAAATGTATCCTGTGGTGATAGGTTTGTGTCCATTATTAATAACTGAAAACAACTTGATGCAGTGCCATCTGAGGGATCAAAGGTCACAAGTCGATGAACCTTTTCTATTTCTTCATATCTGTCAATGTTCAGAAGTAGACCAAGTGCCAAGGCATCTCCTTGTCAAGTACAAACCTGGCCCCTCAATGAACATTTAATGTTTCACCAAGAGCAAGTTTAAAAATGTATAAAAACAGTACCCACAGCATCATTAGCATTGGCAGTTTTAATAAAAAGCAATGAATTGATGAGCATTGATAGTTTTAATAAAAAGCAATGAATTGATGATTCGGCCATCACCATTTTTTTGCTGGGTTGCCTTTTTTTCTATGCAATGGCAGCTGTCCTCTAGTGGTTCTGTCAGGCACTACAATGCACAGAGTTTTCATATCATTTTCAGTAACAATATCAGTAGTCTTTAAAATCACACTGAAGTACTTTCTTAGTACTGTGGTACAGTCGTGCTGTTATTAATGATACTTCTGGCTTACAAATCTACAGATATTCAAATTCCTTTCTGTTCTCCTTTGAGGAGTTGTATTCTTTGACATAGCAAGATAAATGAATATCTAGAACCCCAAATTTCAGTGTGTTCCCAAACCGAAATCATTGGTCCCTCAATTAGTGGTTAATCTAATTTCTAAATCAAGCAAATGAAGACGCAAGGGATTCTAAACTGATTTTCTTTTTCATTTAAAGGACACATCAAGCTCACTGACTTTGGCCTCTGTAAGGAATCGATCCATGATGGAACTGTCACACATACCTTCTGTGGCACTATTGAATATATGTGGGTAACACAGGATATTCATGTATCATGTAATATATGTGGCTAACATGTGCAAAACATACCTGTCACTCACACGACATGTTGAGCAAATGTATAGTTGAAGGACGTTCGGATCACTTCAGTTTTGCATTTTCATTTATTTCTCACCAAACACATGACTCAAACAAGCCATTTGACAATGACTCTGTTCTTCTGTCTTCCTCTCAGGGCTCCAGAGATTCTGACCAGGTCAGGTCACAACAGAGCAGTAGACTGGTGGAGTCTGGGCGCCCTGATGTATGATATGATGACCGGATCGGTACGATTCTCCTCCGAGTTAACTACTTTTTGTTGTGCCATAGTCAAGGTGCACTGTGCTATTTATATGTGATCCCTTTGGAGCCAGTATAGAAGTATGGAAAATATTCTGAAATATAAAGTATATCCATCAGCCAGCTACTTTCAAGACCATGGTACTGTTAGCTTGCCAATAAAACTGGCACTGTGGCGGACACTAAAGGGCGTGGCCTCTCACCCAGAGACTGACGGCTCAGGGGGTGTGGTTACAGGGGGTACATTTACTGACGTCCCGAATGTTCGGGAGAAGTGTATTATTGTGTTGGCGCGTTCACACATTAAAGTTTGAACCCCTCCACAACTCCGTCGTCATATTTCCTCGCCAACGCGCCACAGCACCCACCTGGGGTCTTGTTAGTATCCCGACACCCACCTGACTCTTGTTAACCACAGCAGCGTCAGAAAAAAAAAGGAGAATTCACTCCCTCTTTGGGAGCTCAGTTCTAGAACCAAGGTTACACTCTGGTTTTTCCGATCTACCAGAGAGGTAACACTTCACTTTTCCCAAAGTGTTTTGCAAATCCAGGGTTTCAGAAGGGTGCCTTGGTCTCCCTAATCCGGGGCGAGGGGTTTTGCTGCCTCAAAATCACATTGCCTGGAAACTAATATTTAGATGTCAGGAAGACACTGAATTTCAAAAAAGAGTTATTCTAACAACAGAACTTAACCAACCCCAAATTAATGCTCATGTCAATCACTGTTAATCAAATATCCACACCTTAATTGTTGGCCGCCAACTTGGAGCATAGACACAATATTCCATCAGTTGTTTTACACCTGAAAGTTAAACTAAAAAGATGAGACGGCTCATAAAATTGTTTGAAATGCTGAGAAACAAAAATCATTAATATGCTTATCTGGTAAACTTACGAGCTCTTGAAAATAAGTACAAAAAACATTGTTTATTACCCCCCATCGCTCAGCCACCATTCACAGCGGAAAACAGAAAGAAGACAATTGATAAGATCTTGAAGTGTAAACTCAACTTGCCCCCATACCTGACCATTGACGCCAGGGACCTCGTCAAGAAGGTCTGTAAGACACACACACACACACACACACACACACACACACACACACACACACACACACATACACGCACGTCCACACAATTATGATCAAAATTGGGTTTTCTTAATAATGATAGTTATATTAAATAACAAAAA
>CAAKHD010004737.1:0-24602 GCA_901007705.1 Fistularia tabacaria
GCGCGTAGGCTCTTTTATTTTTTGTGTGTGTGTGTGCGTGTGTGTGTGTGTGTGTGTGTGTGTGTGTGTGTGTGTGTGTGTGTGTGTGTGTGTGTGTGTGTGTGTGTGTGTGTGGTGCATCCGGAGGATAGTGCAGCTGTGCACAAGGCATCCTGCTACCTATGAGACAGACGAACACACAACTCTTTCACAACTCAAGACCCGCAAGGCCTCAGACGCAGTTCTGCAGAAAACGAACCTGAACGTGAGCGTCCCAGGCTAACAGCAGCATATTTCTTATTATTGTAACCTGAGTTCTAGGGAGGGTTATTTGTTCTTCCTGGCAGGGGTGTATTTGTATGTGAGACTTGATCCATTCAACAATGGTTCTAAGACCTATACTGGTTCCTACAAAAGAACATAGAACACTCAAAAAGTCATTATGAAGTCAAGTGTCTGAATCAAGAACACAGACTGGACAATGGGAATTCCTAAAATATTGTAGTATTGCAATATTGATGGAAAGTGAAAAGTGTGTTAGAACACCTTCATAACTTAAGTATTCTTAATCAAGTTCTTTTGAAAAATGATTAATTTAAAAAATAGTAGCCAATAGTTATCTTGATTTATTTTTGAATGTGTGAGATATGTATACCAGTTAGAATGACTTAAAAATGATCATTCTGTCAGTAAAGTATCGAAAAAAATTACTTAAATATATTATGTTGTGAGCCTTTTTTGGTTCTTAAATATGGCTTTTGCAAATGAGAAAAGTAAACACAAATCATAAAGTTCTGGGTAAATCTGCATGGAAGTATAAATTGAGGTTTAGGGACTAATAGCTCATTTATTCCACATGTAATGACTGTAAGGAAGAAAACAAAACAAAATAAAAAAGAAATCTTCTAAAAATGACTGCAGTACTATAGAATCTGTAGTGAACTCTGTCATTCAGGGCACTGGTAGCGACAGTGTTCTGCAGCTTGAAAAAAAGGCCTTCATAGCTGTGAATACTGCGCCCTGTGATTAATACCTGAATAACCAATAGAAAGGGCGGTCAGGAGGAAACGGAAAACTGTTGTTTACATTACTTAAGCATAGCCAAGTAGCCCTTGAAAATACATGGTGGAAAAAAGGGGAGGGTGGGGTAGCCGTGGAGAAAGAGAATACCTCTATTTAGGAGATGTTTCTAAATCAAGCAAAAATGGGGCCATTAGTTTATTCAATGATTGACACAAACAACGTGATGCGGCTAACCCTGCCGACTCATCAGACCACTAGAAAAACTTCTACTCTCTGTTATGGTCAGGATCTGCACAAAGCCCTAAGGCAGACCTATGCGGATATTATTGCGAGAAGAGCTCATGAACCCTCTGCACTAGAACAAGAAGAGCATCTCTTGAATTATGGACACCCCGGGTTCTTCACTCTTTTTCATACTTTCTGTTTCTCATTTAACTTGAGTCTCAATTGCGTCAAAACATACGACACATCAAGATAAAGAGTAGAATTTACAAATAACCTATTGTTTCATGTAAAAGGTTATTTTGACAAAGTGAGGAAAATGCCCTTACTCTGCTCTATAAAAAGATTGTAAGTCATTCTCCGTATTTGTGAAAGTACAGGGAAAGAAGGTTTCAGTTAAAAATGGTTTTAAAGAGGTGCAGTGAAACATCTGACGGGTGACTGATCAGTGAACTGCATACGGTTATGTCTCTGTTTTTTGAAAAGGTAAAGAATGGAAAACAGTGTCAATTATGGACTCAGATAAATTCAAATTCACCAGACTTCAGGAAACTGAGCCCTTTGAGCCAGATCTTTTTCTTGCGTCGACTGCTGCTTGCGACCCAGCCTAAATGCTGCAGTTTGCGCAGTATTTCCCCAGCCAGAATTCTAACAGAGTCCCATCGTGTCCTGTCATGTCCTGTGCAGGCTTGAACCAAAAATTGCAAAACAAGAAAGTGCTGCATGGATATCTTCACCCCAGGAACTCCATTGTCAGTTTGTGCGTTTATGTGAAGAGCTGTATGAATATAGCAACACGGTAAACGGTCAGTAGAGAAAACCAATCACCAAGCTGATCAGCAATCTGTAGCTTTGTGTGTGTGTGTGTGTGTGTGTGTGTGTGTGTGTGTGTTACTCACTCTCTCCCTCTATTTTATCGGTGCCACGCGTCCAGATAATTGTCCTTGTCTCCAGTTTGACTTGAAATGTCCTTCTCTCAGGCCGCTGGGACTTTTTGGAATAAAACAATGTCAGTACTGTCCCCACCTCCAGGTCTCTGTACAGGTTATTCATCTCTGCGTCGTTGTCCATCCACGGGACAGGTCCGTTGGAAAAGAAGCCTGAGGTCCCAGCCATGTTCACTTCCCCTGTTTGTTATCCGTTTCCTCTCAGAACAATCTGCTCAATCCAGGCCTAGACAGGGATACCTACAGCAGGAGAAGAGGGGGGAAACCCATGAAACAACAATTCCTTGGGGACTTCTAGTGTGTCTGTCCTGTACACACATCATACCACAGATAAACATTGGTGATGTAAGTCAATGTTGTTAGCGTTCATACAAAAGCACGTCTCGTGAGGTGGGACAGGCAGCGGGGGGTTGGAGGCGTTTTAACATTGACACAACTGTAATTACAACCGAGGCCATTGTTTAGACAACATATGAGTACATTAAAATCACTAGGACTATTTATTTTTTAATAGCATACAATGTGAAAAGTTTTCTGCAAAATCCCTGTGGAATTCACATTTTCACTGTTGCCTGCGAGTAGTGGTTATGAATAGCGTCACACTGTTACGCTGCTGTGTTTTTATCCTGTGTTTATTTTTTCTGTTTTCATCTTCAGCCCCGAGTGTGTAACAAATGACAATCCGGCACAAGCTGTATTTTCTACATTTCCAAGCACTTTTTTCCCCCTCAACACAGGACCTATTTCTTTCCAGATACGTAGGTAACTTTGAACTTTGAACAAATGCATGCAGCCATAAATTAAAGAAAGAAATACATTCTTTTTTTCCAAAATTTTCCTTTCAATCGAATATGATGCATTATGAAGCACCCGTCCAGAGTTGACATTACGTACATATTTCTGATCGAAAAAAACCCTGTATACTGACATCCAACGTTTTTGATGCCAGCGTCTACATTTAACACAAACTATTGTAAAGCAAAATACATCCGTGAAGTCTTCAAGCTTTTACACGGAAGGCATACAGTTCCTTAAATCTCACATTCCTTCTCAATAAAAACATCTTTACCACGTTTGTGCATTTCATGACTCATGATTGTTGACACACGGTCATGTGAGCCACAGTGGAGATTGAGCTGTCATTCGAGCTTCTCAAACACTTTGAAATCAGGATTTCGAGATCATTTTGAGGTTGGGAGTTAAAAACACTGTTCTAGTGTGTCAACCCGGAGACTCACACGCATAGAAATTTTTGGATTTTAGTGTGTGTGATACACAGAGCGTGTTACAGGGTCAGCAGGATAAATGCAACTGCAAAGTATGATGCAGGATAAGATGTTTGTGGGTAAAAAAAAAAAAAAAAAAAAGCTGTTCTGATGTTAAAACCCCTGGTGAGGGGCAATGCGAGCTGTAAACACGACTGCCATGAGCAGTGCTGTGTAGCAATGACAGCTGGAGCCTCGAACACCAGCTCATTAAGCTAATCTCACCCACAACTTTCCCATTTAATCCAGCGGCGGGGTTTGATGCTTCCAACCCCCGCAACAGGCCCGTAACCTGCCGCGGTCCCAAAAAAAAAATCTAAATAAAAGTTCCCTTGGGAATCCAATTTTTTGTAGGAGGCGGGGGAATGGTACTAACGAGAGAACCGTCCAGGGAGGTTTTCGCGGCGGGGTTGTTGAGGGGCGCCGGTGGGGAGCTAGCATGTCGCTGGGCCGGAGGAGGAGTCGCGGTCGCGGCATTCAAAGCCCCCCGAACCAGGTAGCGGAGGAGGGGGTGGGGTATCATGTCGCTTCTGGCGCCCCTTCCACTTTCCCATACCGGGCGGGGGGAAAGAGGGAAAATACAGAAAAATGGGAAGACAACATGTTGGGTTGTACCTACCGCCGCAATCTCGGCCCGACCTCACATCTCCAACGGCTGGTCCTCTCTCTCTCTCTCTCTCTCCGCCGTCGCGCTCCTCTCCGTCTCCGTTTTTTTCCCCCCTCCCGACGACCGGTTTTCCGCGATTAAATCATCGCTAGGCCCCGGAAAGGCGCCGTGATCCCGACGACAGTGATCCCCGCTTCCTCGTCTCCTCTCCGGCGGTCCATGGAGTGAGGCGAGGAGACAGCGAGAGCCGCGTAGAGGCTACGTAAGTTTATGTGTTCTGGGATTCAGCCTTCCTCCTCCTCCTCCTCCTCCTCCTCCTCCTCCCCCAGCAGCGGAACATCAGCAGCGTCAAGCGCGCTGAGTCCGGAACACTGACTTCCATCCGGACTCTTCACAATAAGATATTGCTCGTTAATACGATTTAAACCTACTTAGTGTGACAGTTCTATTAAGTTATTCATTTAGAGCTAAAATAGTCATAGTTATGGTCCAAAGTAATTCAGACTTTTTTCTTGTTTGTTTCTGTAATGCCGAACCAGCCCCTTTCACGTGTGCATTACCCTGTAGCACAAAGTATTGGGATATCTAATCAAAAATGTTACTTCAAATCCAATTCAACTTTATTTCACAGAGAACCAGCTCACAATAAGAAATCCAGGGAACTAGAGACTTTTTGCAGAACCGGGTCCGGGTAGGTTTGTCAATACCTTAAAAGAAAGCCAGCCGATACACTCAGGTTGTATCCTTTATCATTTATCGAATACTCACAACTTTTACATCATCCAGTTTAATTCCTTCATTTGCACTGCGTATTTTGTGATCTTCTGGGTGTAATAGGCAAGAATTAAAATGACTGCGGCATTAGGTTTGCTTGGTTGTTGTTGTTGTTTTTCAACATTAAAATGGGACAGTTTATTGTCACACACACATTAACTGAGAAACAAACAAAATTTCTAATTTTATGCGTGTGTCTTGCTCACAGTTTAGTCATGCAAAACCTTTGCGAATCTTACACTACATTCTTGTATATGAATACGCCGTATCGCTGCCGCTTTTACCATTCACATTTATCAATGTAGCACCTTTAAATTTCCATTTAGTAAATTTGGAATGCACAGTTGTACCATTCCACGTCAAGATGAGGTTATTCTAAATCTTTTATTTTGGAGATCATTACATGACGTTCGGTCCAATTTTTGCTACCTTGACAAATCTCTCGAAAGGGGAGCACTAGTTATCGACATTTTAAAGACACAATCTTCCGTGGGCTCTAACTAGAAGACATGTCAATTAACCGCCTTCCCATCCGGATGCTTCATACGCATCTTCTCTGTTCTCCCTGTTCCTCTCATGACCACACTTTGATGGAACTAAGCGTTGCCATGATTTTCAGTCACCATGAGTGTCAGATGAAAGTGCAAAATAAGGAAAGCCCTCAGAGTTTTAGCATTTGGCCTGACTAATGATCAATCTTTGAAATAATTCCAGATTTCATCCTTTATTCTCACAATAAAACAGTTCAGCACTAAAAAAGCAAAGTGAAGACGGAAAGCAAGATTGATGTTTTATTCTGAAAACTACAAAGCTCAAAACAATCCGCATTCAGTCATTCGGATGTTGTTTGATAAATCATCAAACAGCGAGGAATATTTATGACAGAGAGTATCAATTCACATTTGAAAAATCAATTCATAGAGGACACTTTCATCTTGTGACAGCAACAGAAAGAACAGCACGCTACAATGACAGATTTCTGTGACCTTTTTTTGTTTGTTTGTTTTTGGCAAACCACATCCCCGATGGGGACGACTGTCTGAGGGTCAAGGTCTCTTTAAGTGCTCACACACAAAACATACACTATACTTCAGCTGTTTCAAGTAACCAAGACGATTGTTACATCTTGTTGTTGCAACATAGTGAAAACAGGCACACACACTCACACACATTCACACACATACGATGCATACAAGTGATAGAGCTTTTTGGTGACAATGCATACAGCACACTTAAAAAAAAAAAAAGAAAACAAAGAAACAGAACCACAGAATCATTATTACTGAAATATATGTACATCCCTGAAATAAACAGCAAAGTCAGACTAAATGGAGAAAGGATGACATTCTGCATTCATTATATAGGAGCATAGTGCTAGGGATTCTATTCGTTACACTGTCATCCATCACCAGGCTTGTCTTATTACACATCTTTCAGAGCAAAATTACACAAATTCAAATTCATCCTGTTATCTCTGTCATGGTGTTTCTCACTGTCTCATACAAACATTTATCAATTTATTATCCTATACCAATATAGAATTTCTCAGTGGTTCTGATGACAAATAGAAATTCAGCTCAGTCATATCTAAAAACAGATAATAATGTGTTCATACTTGCTTGATGATGGGAAGATAGCCACGGCTACACATACACTACTGTAATCTTTGTCAAAGACAGATGCCCTTTGGCGGCTTTGTCAAGCGGTTGAGGGGTTTTTCACAATTTATGACTAATCCTTATGTACACAAGATTTATTAGCCAACCAGCTTGTGTCACACTCCCAAAAATGCTTCCTCCTGCGCACTCCTACAGGAACCACATAGTGGAGTCATTCAACCTCAGCTACAAACCATTTTCAAGATCGCAGGCATGACTTTTTAAAAAAAGAGGGAAAAAACCCCACTAAAACTCATAGTCCTTCTCAGCCATGTCGATTGCCCAGGCAAACTTCTCCCTCTGGGTTTTATTGTAGATCTTCTCGATGGGAACACCCCATTTCTTACACCTGAAAAGGAGAGGCGTTTCATAAATTAAAGGCTATGAAAGAACCAAGGTCAGCCATTCCATACCACACATCCAAAAATGAAGATGAAAACTAATGCAGTTAAAACTCCACCATTTGATTCTTGTAACTGACAGACTTTCATAGAACCACAATTAACATTAGTGGGAACACTTTTGTTTTCGCAATTCGCATTTTATTGGCACTAAAGATACTAAATCCACATTGATTGAGTGTAATGCATCGTGATGCACAAATGCAAATTTATTTCAGCCTGGGAAATGCATGAGAAACTGAGGGGATCATAGAAAGCCAGTGGTTTAATGTGATAATCTTTTGGTGCAGCTCATAACTAATTTCAGAAATTACACACAATATAAAAACTAATCCACAAAAAGTTGTAACACGGACAAAAAACATCCTCCAAAAGCTCAAAAAATAAATGATTGCACATGAATGGGGTTGGAGACGCCCTCTGTAAATTGGGTAAAGCATTCAAAGTGTTTAGATCCTGTCATAGAAAAGTCCATTCTAACATCAGTGAACAGAAACACTTCATCTTCTTTCGCAGATATTCTGTTAATTCTATTTAATCCCTCTGGTTGTGCACATTATTAAGTATGCCTCGGTTAATCACCTGACAAAACAGAAGCTGAGATCCCCAAGGGTGTTCTAAGACAAACAAAATTTCCAATAATCCAGCTAGAATATCTTCATGATGAATCCATTGTTAATTTATTCAGCCATAAAATGTACACATTGCGAAGATGATACACGAAATTAAAATTGATCACTCGTGATGTACAAGTACCAAAGGTGAAATATTTGGCTCCGGTGAATAAAATGTCAAAACCCCTAGACCAAAAAACCACACATCTTCCATGCTACTATATGTTTTAAAAATTTCTATGCTGCCGGCTGCCCTAAGTTGAGGACTTGTACTGCTTTTTCAGTCGCTTTACTACTGCTGTGCGACTAAGTATTCAACAGCCTGAGACTATTTAACCATGCGACACTTTTTCGCACACGTTCTGCTCCTGTGCACGCCAGGTTCCCATGCACCACCCTATAAGGGGGGACCCTATCCCTTGCTCCTTATAACTAGGCAAAAACACAAGCATTCCAGTATCCATTGTGCTTGAGGAGGCTCTCCATAAATAGCTTTGGGGCATGGGTTAGGGAGGGTGGACCACTGTTCCTCCTCTCTGTGGCCAGGTCCTCCACTGAGGTAAAGACAGCTCCTCATTGACTTCCCACATGGAGGAAGGGGTGATGTTTGGGGACGCTCCCTGGCTCTCAGAAACAAACCCCATTGTTTCTCGCACTCACATGCTTTTCTTCCTCTAATTTTCCTTCTGCAGCCGTTAGCTTTTTTGCTTGTGCTGCTCCTTTTCCTACAATGCAAGAGAATTTCCTGCCTTTCTGTCACCAAGGTAGATATTATGCGCTGTGTGCACCCACCCAGAGAAAGTCTGCATAATAAACAGGAGGGGGTTTACTTGTTCAGTTTCACATTTTCTGACATCTGCAATGAAATAATGGATGATATACAGAGATAATCAAGTCACTGTTGTGCAGCATTTACCATGCAACAGAGATACGTGGATCCAGGTAGTTGAGCTTAGAGGTGCCAAGAGCAATCTGCTTGTTTTCCTCTCTGTCTGTGGCTTGCATTTGAAGTTTCATCAGCTGCTCCTCTATTCTCTGCACAGCCTTGCGTTTCACCTCCACAGCCCTGAACAAGCACAGGGACACAAAGACAAGACAGTGGAAGGATTAAATATAGATAAAGAAAGTGATCCAAATTCAGAACGCCAGGAACACAAGACAGGAAAATACAGAGGAGCAGCTATATTGATGAACTGAAAAAATGAAGTTTGCTAGCCTGGACAGGACGTTTAGCAGAATGTGGCAACCAGACTGTAACGATCCCACACAGTGGCTAACGGCAAGTAAGCCTTACTTCTTGCTCTTTTCATCATGAGAAGCCTTGTGATCAGCCTTTGCCGCCTTCAGCTGCTTCCTGGCTGCCGACAATTGATTCTGTTTCTCGTCGATCTGCAATCACAGCCCGGAGATGTTGGGTAAACTACACCATCTCTGTCACACATCTTTACAACGCACAAGAAAAATTGACGTGGAAATATTCAAGGTGATAAAAAAGATGGCACCAGGAGATGAGTTGTTAAGACAAGGGGAATCAGGTTTACCTTCGTCTGAAGGTTTTGCATGGACTTCTCAAATGTTTTGGGTGGAGCTCTCTGGTGATTACAGAGGATGGCCACCGCCCGGTTGGCTCGGTTGTATGACAGGATCTTAGCAGGGATGCTATCATCAGCTGGACATCCAACAGCCAGGGAAAAAAGAAGCGAAAAAACGAAGGTGATAATCACACACCCTTATTGTGCAAAATATGTGGATACATAGATGTTTTTTAGCTGAAAAAAAAAAAAAAATCTGTAGTTTGAATATCTGGCTGTACAAACTTAGCGGGAAAGACCAGTGTCCTATTCTAAAAGTCAAAGCTTGTGTCTTGTGTTTGTAAGATGTTTATGTAAAAGAAAAAAATCTTGAATAAGATCTCTTTTGGTCTTTTCTCCATGCCAATCTTCACTCTTCTATCAAGAGTCCCAAGAAGAGCGGATGTCAAGCGGAAAGGCACCTGAAGGTGTCCACACTTCAGCATCATGACAATGACATGAAGGGCTTCTATTGATAGACTTGACTGGTCCATCTATACACATCATTGAAAAATGTTCACACGTCTATACTATTCCTAAAATTAATATTTAATAAAGAATCGTTCCGACATTTTGGAGAGAGAAGAGGTTGACAATGACTGGTTTTTTTACACTGTGGTACAAAAGGAGCTTAAGAAAAAATAAGTTATTAATTGTTGCAGATCTAGACCTACTGTGTGAGTCAATATTAGCCTTTCACAGCATATCATTATATCTTATTATGAGGCGGTTCATAGATTCTGCAATATTCTCCCAAAGCAGGGGAGCGGATACCAGCAGTTTTATCAATAAGATGGATTCAATTTTGGAACAGCCAAGGAATTTTAAATAGCATCAATCGAGGCGTTCGCTCTCCCGCTAGCACAATCAATCAGGGTAAAGCCAAGATAATAACAGTAGTTCACTGCATGTGTGAAATCGGATCTTTTCATTTCACGTTCATAAGATACTGCCTATTATCCCCTGAGTGGCACAGAAAGCAGCTGAGGCTGCTGTCACTCACAGCAGGTAAGTTGCTTGAGCTGTTGCTGTAGTGTGATGGAGGCGTTGTAGGTGCGGAAGACCTTTGCAGTCAGGCCATCCATCAACTCCTGTAAATGCTTATTCAGTATAGATGTCTGTGGGGGGACACAGAGGGGATATAATATAATAAGTGTCACGATCCACACGGACCTGTTTTTTATTGCATTTAAGCATGAGCTCTAAATCCTGATTGTTACGTGTATCTCTTACATTCAGTCTGTCGAAGAGGTCATCTTCAGGCTGCTTGTTCTCGAGGAACAGCTGGAGATTTTTAAATACCTGACACAAAATTAACACAATGAACCAAACATTAATATGAAGATTTAGAGTGACATTTGCTAAAAAACGATTAAGACAACAGTCGCAGATGCACGGCGCACCATCATATTTCTGCCACAGGGTGGAGTCGTCTTGCTATAATTTATGGGACAAGAGAATTTATAGTAGGTAGGTTATTTTTATTGCCAATGCAGTGAGAAGCCAAAGAGACTCAGGTGAGTTTTTAGAATATCTAGATGGATACAACCCATCAATCAGGCAAAGCTGACAAAACTCGCATTGCCGCTCATCACTGTACATCACAGGCCTGGGATATATTTGTTTTCATTGTGATTTTTTTCCTGGGATATGGGGCCATGCATTTGTTCTTATGGTAAAATTACAAGAAACAAAGTTGCTCTGTATATTGAGACATCCTTATGTGGCAATGTTTTCCTGAGAAATTGACTGCTAAATTTAATTCATTTTAACTAATGACAGTCAGATTTTTCCCGAGATAAATCAAAACCACGGATTTCAAGACTTTGATAAAATGGGGAATCTAGAATGTGACAATATATTTCCTCGAAATGAGAAAGAACAATGTATAAGCAAGAAAAATGGGCTTGTTATTGTCATGATTCACATGTGCCTTTTTCCATATTGCCGAGTGCTAATTGATCATTAATTGGGTTTATTTAATTTTCACACTTTCTCTCTCTCTGTCCATCCACGCACTTTTATTCCATCTCTTCAGTCTCACCACCATCTTACCCTCTTCTCCACGGGGATCTTGTTATAGTAGCGGATAGAATCCTTTCCCAGGAAGTCAAACTCCACCACGTACTCCTGCTCGTCCATCTTGGGGTACAGCTTGATGTGCTCCACTCGCAGCGAGCAGCAACCAACTGTGTCTGCAGTCTCACCCTCATCCTTTTCGTTCCCCGCCCTCAGTGCCAGCTGGGGGAAAACATCACACAGGTGTGATCATTGTCGAGCGTAAACCTTGATACTTAGGGATAATTCTCTAAAAGAGATTTACCTACATCAGAAATTCGGGGGATGAAGGATACCCTTGAAATGATAAAGGGGAGACGGTGGTAAAATGAAAACCGTACAATTTTTTTGCAGAACCTAACTCTGACGGTAGACCCCATTTTTCAGCCACTCCATTACTTTGCCGAACAACTGGCTTAAATCTAAGAATTGGAAGTGGAAAGGTTAATCATTTGCCAGCATGACTCCTCACCTTATCTATGAAATAAAGTGCCACGGCTCTCTGCCTGATCTTCATCTCTTTTGACTTCCAATCTTCTCTGTACTGGGTGCGGATATGATCCACACACTTCTTTAGCCGACGGGCAGTCTCATATTTCTGCCAGTCCTTCTCTCCCTGCAAACATCGTTTGGTTTTCATTGGTTCAGTGGTGAAACTTGAGATAAGGTTAAAAATTAAGTTGCAATAGAAAAGGGGCTTTATGGCCGAGGCAAAGAGAGGGCTGATACCTTGATCCTGGAGCTCGGGTTCAACATGATGTACTTGATGGAGCCCTGAATATTTTCTGTCCAAGACACCAGCCAGGTCACCTTGTTGTCATGGCGAACCTCCTTCCATTTAGACCCTGGCGGGGGTTTGGGATGCTTGGAGTCCCTATCGCGGAGGATTCAAATAGAAAACAAATTTGTTGACATATTTCAGTAATTCTTTGTGGAATGAATTACAGGTTACATGAAGCAAAAAATACTTTTCAATGTTGGTGTTAAAGAAAATTCATTGACTTTAACATCGCGGCTGTCAACATCCCTTCTCTGTCAAGTCGTTGTATAAATTCTCTGACAGAACGACTACCTTAGTCATACTTTCTTCATGTGTGCTAAGGCACACATAGGAAATATGTATAATAACTATATTAAATGTCAAGAACAAGACAGGACCAGTCCCATGAAACAGGTCAGTGCTTGTGAGGTGTCTCTGTGATGGAAAATTAAATCTGTCAGAGCATCCAATGCATCGACATCCAGATAAAATGCCAGTTTAGTTTCCTCATGATTGTGCCTTTTACAAGCAAACATCTATTGCATCCTGTGAGTGCAGGCACACCTGTACACCACACAACTGATCACGAATGTTGCAGCACCTTTCTCACGATACATACGTAAGGGACTGCAGTGCATTAAAAACGAGTGAGTATTATTCTGGGACGACAAGAGCTCTGAGTGTCAGCAAAGGTCTTATGACATGGATCTTTGCACTAACTCACTTAGAATAATAAAAAAATGTCACCATCTAAAAACTACGATCCAATAAGACATGTGGTGAGCCTGCTGTGTTGATCAATGCCCACTTGCTGCAGTTAATGATGATGTCTTCAGGTCTGATGCGGCGTTTCAGCATGCCCATCTTTGGATGGTTCCCTCTCCCTCGGAAGAGGCCCGGCGGCTCGATGCGGAAATTTCCGATTCTCTCTTTGTGATTGTCCATGATGCAGAAGCCATATTCCTGGAGGATCCTCTCATTCTCCTCTTTGATTTTCTACCAAGTTTATTAAAATATGATTATCGTTTCATGCTTTGAGACCTGGGAATCAACGTAAACAGAAGCCTACCTGTTTCTCCTCTTTTGACATTTGCTTCCGAATTTCTGATTGGGTCTTGAAGTACTCGTTCATTTCAGTGAAGTTGCACTTGTTCAGGTCAGTGATCTTTGACTTCTCCTCTGATGTCATTTCCTAAAAATAAAAGGCAGCCTTAAATACTTGAACTCCGTACCCTCTCTTGACCTACGGGGGGTAGATGTACAAGCGCGTCGTTGACCAATTCCAATGCTCTTTTCTTCACGATGCCTGCCTCAAAATGTGACATGGCAAAGAGCTCGCAAAAAGGCTGAAGGCACATTCTGCCGGTGGAACACAGGAAGGCAAGACAAGCTTTTAACTCGTGTGTCACCATTCACGGGAGAATGGAGAGGAAAACCAGGAATTTGTTGTGTGTATGAAACTGTGGTAGAAGCCAACAGGATTTCTCCCATTTCTCCCGCGACCCTGGGAGAAAATGTTATTCTATGGTCTGCTGTGTTCTGACGGGCTCTGTCTCAGCTCAGGCATCGACCCCTGACAGAGTTGCCAACAACATTAAGTTTATTTGGATTCGTCACAAAGATCTGCACCATTATTATTTCAATTAACAGCCCTCTATTGTCACTTTATTTTGATCATAAACAGGCAACTTGGCTTGTTACCATTTCCTGATCTGAATGTCAATTTCTTTTTATGGTGGTCAGCTGTGCCATCGTTCCATTCTCCTGCTGCCATGAGTGAGTGATCTCATTCACTTTTGTGAGCTGCAAATTAGATTTAGGGGGCGGCAAAAAAATTGACTGCTAACAAGAGAGGGCTTCAAGTTTCTGACACTTTAAATAAAAATAAAGCGACTGTCTCCGGGCTGAGCCATCAGCTGATTGCACTTTGCACCTCGGCATATCTACATCCATCCCTGACCATTTCTGAGTACTGTTCGAATATTTCCCTTCACCTCACCTTCCGCCAGTCCTTGAAAAAATTTTTTCTGAAGATGTCCTTAGTGGTGTATTCATGATCCAACATCTTGGCAAAGAAGGTTGCTACTTCCTCAGCAGGAGGGTTAAGTTTCATTGGTTTACCTAAAAGCATTGGGGGGGGGGAAAGTCACTGTAGTATTTTTTTTTTAATATCATAAAATAGTTATTCAATGTAGATCCAAGAAAGAAAATAAACCACACAAGAAAATGTAATTACTTAAGCAAGTATACGTACCATCATAGTAGAATTTGACTTTAACAGGCAAAGGTTCATATGGAGGTGCAAACACTGGACCCTTATGTTCAAGGAAACGCCATTTGGAGCCATCTGTGCATCTTTCCTCCTCCCACCTAATAACAACAGACAATAACAAAGGTCAAGTCATGAGAGAGAAGAAAACTCCACTTCTACTTCTCAATGACTGCTGTGTATCAGCTAAGTGTCCTTAAGGCACAATATCCTGACGAAAAGAGGTTTGTCCCAGAAATGATCTTACCATTTCCATTTCTCCTTCTCTTCCTTATTGGCTTTCTTTCCCTCTGTTGCCTTTTTATCTTTTGTCTTCTTCTTGGGTTTCACTTCCTACAATTGAAAAGCACAAAACGTGCAGTTAAAACCAACAGCAGTCATTCTGGCCTGAAGCATACAGGGGTGTACTCATCAAAATGTTATGAACCTCCTCCTCCTCATCGTCTTCATACTCATGCTTCCTTTTCTTGGCCTTTCTTTCATGCTCTGTCTTGACCTTTTTGGGCTTGTGTTCCATTCTGAAAATATATACACGGATGATCAGGTTTATTTCAAATAAATGCCCATAAAAACTCAAAAGCCAAAAAGAGAATACAAGTTAAAGACTCGGATTAGTATGATACCCACTCTTCATCATCAAATTCCTGCTTGAAGTTTTTAATCTGCTGTGGAGAAGGGTAGAAGCCATTATCTTCCTCAGGCTCACTCTTGATAGCGGGACTTGTGTCTCTGAGTCATACATGAAATATATTAAAAGAAACATTAGTACAGCGATATGTTGTACCAAACACAGGCTTTGAGCAAATTACTGAATTCCTCACACAGATAGCTGAAAGGCATCAACAGTCTGAAGATATCTTTGGTTCTTATCAAAAACGACACAACTAATTGTTTTGTTTACCTGATATATCCATTTTCTTTCTCTCTTTTAGGCTTGTCTATCAGGGAAGATTTAACCTGTGAATGGTGAAAAAAAAAAAGGTTTTTATCCATCTTAACATAATTTCATTTTAATCTCTAAAAAGTTAAATTGGGACATTATTCGACGCAAGAGTGCAGTTTGAACTTCTAAGTTTAAGTGGTAAATAGTCACTCTGCCAGGATGAGAGATCAGGATACAATGTTTACATAGCGAGCCTTTTACTTTGTAGAGTGGCCCATGGACCGGCTGTCTATGAACAAACCTTTTCCTCCCTTCTCTTGTCTTTGTCCTTCTCTTTTTGTTTCTCCCTATGCTTGTCGGCCCTGCCGTCGCCGTGCTTCAGCTTCTCTTTGTCTCTGTGTTTCTTCTCTGAGTGGTCCTTGTGTTCGCTGAATCGCCAGAGCCACAGGGGGACCAGAGGTCAAGTGCAAGAGTTCACACGCGGCGCACAAGAACAGACACAAAAGACAACATCAACAGAGAACCGGCCAATGGCAACATTTACTTTTATCATTTTGGATCAAACATCTGACTGTGGCACGAGAGAATGCCAGTACTAAACTGTCATCAAACCGTCGTGCAGAACTTCAAACTGATAATAAAAATGTAAGAAATGTTCCCCCGCGGTGCGTATTACAAATGCACAGCAGATGTTCCTACAACTGGATAGAAGGGAGTCCTGGTGGGTCAACACAGCAGAGAGCTTTCTTAAATTCAGTTAAATCGGCATTCTCTCCTTGAAGTATCTGAATCTAACATTTGTTTATTTTCCAATGAAAAGTTTACAGATGGAAAAAAGGCAACGTTCCGTTCTGCCCGTGAAACAAGATGTGCAGATATGATACCCTACCTGTTGCTATGCTTCAATTTCTCACGCTCCTTGTCTTTCTTATGATCTTTGTGTCTGTGTTCCTTGTCTTTGTGCTTGTCCTTATGCTTGTGGGACTCTGTCATTCAAAGTAAAAAGAAAAACTTTAGAAGCTTACCAAAGCAAGTGGAGAAAAAAAAAATTCCCACAGTGAAATCTGAAATCGATAATTGTCTCAACTGTGAAATATGTGAAGACAAGCTGTCGTCACCGCCTCTTTATTGCATATTCACATCAACAAACAGACAAACCAGAGCAAAGCCAAGAAATCAAAATACTTTGTTGACTTTGAGTCGCCCCACCACTTCAGACTGCTTTCTTACAATCCGAGTCACTGACCTGTCTCCAACACGATTATACTTTAAAAAAAAATTGGGATGGGAGGGGGGGGTGGTGCACCCTGGATGACAGTAATTTTTAAAAAATAATTTAGAGTTTGTGAATCTTAGATGCAAACCTTAAATCCCACTCCCTCCACACACATGTCATCAGGCTGCAAAATTAAAAGACCTGCAGGGAGGGGGAGGAGGGGGTTTAAAAATTAAAACACCCCAACTTCGAAGGAGCAAGTTAGGTGTCGCATTTGCTCTGGGCGCCCAAGGTGCAACTTTATTTCCTCCGACTTTGTGCACGGATGTCACAAGCCAGGTTCCCCGGGTGAAATACGCATCGCGTCTCGCAGGGAGACGCCGGGGATGTTCGGGCGGGGGTGGGGGTGGCGATAAGCAGCCGGCTCTCGCCTCCATATCACGGCAGACAGCGGGCGCACTGCTCGGCGCTCCGGCTGCTACACGCTGAAAAAGAAAATGGCGCAGAGACTAAGTCCTCAGCCCCAATTCAGCCACTTTCCTCGCTAAAATTCGGCGTTTTCGCCCGGCCGAAGCGCCCAGCCGAGGCGCGCAGGGTGAACACCAAGACGCCATCTTCCCGGACCCCCGGTCGGGTTACAAAACCGGGGGTCGCAAGTGTTCATTCGAGACCCTCTTTTTGAACAATAGCCGCAAGAGAGTGGAGGAGAAGGGACTTAGTCTCTGGGACGCCATTTCTGTCCTTAAAAAACTAACAGTAGACAGGTCACGATTGCGATGGGAATCCAAACGCGTTTGGGGCTGAAAGCGCCGCCGGAGCACCTACCGCTGCCTTTGGCTCCACAATTGACCTGCGAATGGGGACAAAGGAGAGTTTTAATATTTCAATTTTGAAAATGCCGGTCGCTCGGCGAATGCAAGTTTGCATTGGCATACAGATGTACCAAAGAGATGTTTTTGGCACAATGACCACTCAGAACGCCGCGCTTACTGTCAAAGTTCGCGCTGAGATGATTGTGATGGACCGGACTCACTTGTGACGCAAGCTAACGTTTCTATAGTATTATAACACCGTTACATGATAACAATTATTTCCTCAGTAGCGGTCAAATAATGAACACGAGCGGAGCACAATATTCCGAAATGGACCACGACGTACCTGGCTATTTCCGTGGCCATGCTCCCCGCTCATGGTAAAGTTATTTTTTTTTGTTAGTAAAGCAGGTGAACTTGTGACAGTCTACAGCTGTTCGGGATGCAGGCTCGGGGAACCCTCGGCGACAAGAATGGAGTCCCGATGTGCGGCCACTGCGCATGCTCGCACCAACAACACCGAGGAAAGGGTTTGCGTGATCGGTGCCAGGCCAGCCGTCACAGCATCCGCGATCATTCGCGTGGACGTCTCGATCATGACTGAGAAATAAACAGACGGTGTGTGGAGTAGTCGCCATAGTAACCGTATCTTTCTGTAAATGACGTTTCCATCGTGTTGTTATCGCATACAATGGTCCCGAAGGTAATCCAAACACTCGGGTGTTGGGAGTGCGATGCACGCATTAACAAACGGAGTCTGGATGTGTATACACTGAAAAAAATATATTAAGAATATTACACGGTTCCACGGAGCAAAAGCAGTAGAAAATTTAATTCACGTTTACAGCATAATTATGCAAACATAACAAGCTCGGTTATCAGTCTAAACATGATTAATCCAGCATTTAACAAATGAGAAAAAAATAAAGCACATTCACACAAGCACTTACTGTAGGCACACATTCTAACTACAATCGCACATTATAGCATGGACAAAACAATATCATGATTCTTTTTAAAACAAACAAATCTGTACATGGTTTCCTCCTTCACTGACAATTCATAATCTGGGAGAGAGAAATCAATATCAACTGATTCACAGCTGGAAACAAATAAATTTACAGTACAGTTCACAGGTTGTCACAAATGCAGGTGCATCTATTTTGACTTCCTTCGTTTGGCCTGGGTAGGGCTGGCTCCAGTTTCTTAAAAACAGAAAGTATAATGGTTAGAAATGTTGGCTTGGCACCTGACTGCAGACAGACGGACATCTGAATCAGGAATGTTTTACTGCTTACCTTTTACAGCAGCGGTTGTTCCGGGCCTGGACGATCTCTTCCTAATGCCACTGTCTGCAACAGGCTCCTCCTCAACCTCCTTCTCAGCCCGGGAGCTGCGTCTGCTCGGTCCCTTGGGCTTTTCCACCCCAACTCTAAGAAGTCCAGATAGCAAAGCAGACAGCAAGAGAGGAGAGAGAACACCACAAAAATGTTAGCGGAGATGCACAGGTGTTGGTTAACTCTGCTCTACTCAGAGAACGATCGAATACCACTCAGGACTCTGCTGTTTTTCCTCGTCTACCACAGATACTGTCCGTCTTCTTCCTGACAGCATCCACTACGTCAACATGATCACTGCTTGTGTCTTTGCAGCGCAAACATGTCATAATACATACCTTGGAACTAAGTTGATGGGCGTCTTTCTTTTCTTTGCCCATCTGTGATAGAAGTGGAAAAACAGCGTTGAACTATAAACTGTGCTGAACAAACATGGCTTCACTTCCCACCATATCATGACAATCCCCAGAGAGAGAGATATGGCCGTAAAGGTCAGTGGAGTGGGACAGATTTTTTTTTTGTGATGGGCTATAATTTGGTTCAAGTTAGGACATGCATTAGTATATTTATACCGTTGCATGCCAATCATACATACCGATTGTTGTGGCCACGAGGCTCATTGATTGCACCCCCTCGGCCAACCACATGACCTCCCTGAGTTTCAGTGGAGTTAGAAATGTCTAAGCATTTCTCCTTCAAGAGCACAAGTCTTAGGACTAGGCCAGCTTTTCAGAGATTAATAAGAGACACCTCAATCAACCCCAGCACATGAAGCATGGCGTAGTCAATTAACAATACAGCCATTCGAAGACAGCAAATGCTCAGGGGAATCTTACCCCTGTTCAGGACCAGTCATGATGTCCTCACCTAAAAGGGGAAAAACACACAACTTGAAATGACGTCCACATGAAATGACCTTTTTATTTTTCTTCTAAAATGTAAAAAACAGGTCTTAAGGAAAAAAAAAGATCATACTTGTCTTCTCAGTAGCAACAGGTTCATGTGAAACTTCATGTTGAGTAGATTCTGGGGAAAGACAAAAGGAGTAATTCAAGAGACAGTTGACAAATTAGCATAGAGGATTACATATTTATGGCTCCTCAAGTAATAAGACATTTTGAGTGGCATTGTTAATGTATATAAAGTGTGAAATGCTTGAAATTTGCCCAACTACTGCCTTCCATTTAAAAACAAAGCAAAACGAAACAGGGAGACAGGATTCAATAAAGTAAAAGTTCATAATAAGGTGAGCTAGCGAATTAGCCTTTCCTCGGTTTCATACACTTCACAGTTCTGTTTACCGGAGGTGGTAGGAATGGTTTCAGCAGGTGGTGGAGCTTGTGGAACAGGAGGCTCCATGGGTGGAGGTCCAGACTGGACAGGAGGTGCCACTCCACCCGGGATGGTGAGTGGGGAGGAGTTGGGTGGAGGAACCTCTTGAGCAGGTCCAGGTACAGCAACAATGGGAACGATGGACGGCACTGGACTTTGCACAGGAGTCATTGCAGAGATCAAGGCAGAGGAGACAACAGTGGGAGTACCTACTCCAGTAACAATAGCAGATTGAGATGCTATGGCCTGGGGTGGGCTTGAGACTGAAGCTGGCACAGGTAATGGAGCCTGGCTAACAATCTGAGCTGGGACAGCAACCTGCCCTGGAACTGGGACAGATGAGGAGACGACGACAGGTGAAATGATGACATTTTGAGCAGAGGCAGTGGTATGAGTCACTGCTGCTTCAACTGGGATGGCAGGACCAGCAGGAGGGTGAAAGATCTGGGATGGAACAGTCACAGCGGGCCCCTGGGTAAGCCTTTCGATAGGACTGTGCTGAGGCTCTGCTGTTCCCGAAACTGCCATAGCAGCTTGTCCAGGCTTACTTTTCAACTGGGGAGTGGAGGAGGGAGACATGGGGCTCTTTCTGATGGCATTCATACTCGCAGGACTAGAGGAGGGCGGTGGAGAAGAAAGGGGCGGCTGAAAGGGAGACGATGCCAAAGGACTTGGATGGGGGGATGGCTGCCTAACTGGAGGACTGGATTTTTGAGCAGAAGCTCCTTCACCTGAATTTTCTGTTTTCAGACCCCCTGTATGACTTTGTTGTGATGCTGAGACAGTTCCTACTGGGGCTGATGAGGACACACTACTGGCAGACTGAGCCTGCCCGATGGTTGTTCTGGCAACCTGACAGCTCGTCACGTTACCCCCCAAGGACTGAATGGAGCTTGGGGCGGTAGAAAGCTGGATGTTTGGAGAGGAGACTTGAATAGGCCCCACCATTGTAACTGACTGTGATACTACTGTGGTAATGGAAGCCACTGATGCATTTGGGACTTGGAAAATTGGGTTAATAAATACAGGGGTCGTGATAAACTGAGGTGGATGAGAGACAGGGGCTTGCTGCCGGTTATCTTGTGGTCGAATGCTTTTGCTAGGGACAGCCACCATGGTGGAGACTACAGATGCAGGTACCTGTGGTGTGGGGGTAGAGGTGATGGGGTTCGAGGTGACAAAGACAGTGATCTGATTAGGGGACACTGAGCTCGATGACGCGGGAATCTGTATCACTGAGTGAACATTTGCCACAGGTTTAGGACTAGGGCTTGTTTTCGGAGCTGAAATGGCTTGGTTTACAACAGAGCTGCTGAGAGAACTGGTACTAATAGCTGGAGAAGGAATGCTGTGGGAGGAAGTGGCAGGGTTGGTGCTTCCACCTTGGCTAGCATTAGTGTTTGTACTGAGAGAAGAACAAAGGGTAGCAGTTGTGTTGACATTCAGACCACTACTAACAGAAAGAGTAGAAATGGGGTTTGGATTGAGACTGGGGGTAGTGTTGGGGGTCACGTTAGTGCTAGGATGTACGCCTTGGGTAGCAGCAGGCTGTACTGCAGGACTGCTGGTATGGACTGACACAGCGGTTTTGGGTTTAGTTTCTGTTTCGTTCAACGTTGCAGCAGTAGCAATGGGAGCTGCCATGCCTATGCTCTGCGTATTACTTTGGACTGGTCGCTCTGATTCCAAAGCAGATTTGGGGCTCTCCTTTCCAATAACCTCCCTGACAGTATTACTCTGTGTTGATCGAGGAGGCATGTTCGAAACACCGGAGTTGTCCAGTAATTGGTTGAGGGAAGTTGGAGCCACCCTGGGGGGTGGCGTGACATCCGAATCCTGCACAGGCACTGTTTGCGTCGGCTGCCTATCGACTTTCCCAGCTTGCATTTCCAAGTCGGGTTTAGGCTGCTGAGGTGTTGGGAAACGAGGGCTTGCCATTCTGGGTGCTGATAGCTCCCTCAAAGGCTGTTGCTGGGGTTGAGGCTGGGGCATCTGTCGTTGCTCTGCTGTCATCATTACCTGACTCTCTCTAACCCCATCCGGAGGGTTACCCGGAATCCCATGAAAGGGATTCTGACCCTGCTGTGATTCTATGCCACCACTCAGCTGTGAGGGCATAGAAGCTGGACTTGGGGGTACTGAGGACAGGCTTAACATCATAGTTTGGCCCTGAGGACTGGCCAACTGCTGCTGATGGGGGGGACAGTTGATGGCTATCTTTGCCCCCTTTAGTCGTCCAGGACTTGGGGTAGCAGACTTGCGGCTCGAGGCTGGACTGGACCTCCGACTATTGCTAGGACTTGCTCTCTTTCCCTGTCCTCCAGACGGCTTGTCCTGTTTAGCACCTGCACCACCTCCAGTGCCAGTAGAAAAAGACGGCTGGCTGTTGTTGGTATTATTTCCAGTATTACCATTGTTGTTGCCTGGTAAACTCAAGTTAGGGGGTGCCTGCCCGATGGCTTTGAGAGTTGTTGGGTTAAGACCTTGCTGATCAAATCCCCTATTCAAATGAGGTTGCCTAGGAGGCAGAGGAATGTTGATTTTCGGAGGAAATAGCCCTGCGATTGAGGCATTTAGTCTTTCGGGCGAAAGGTTTATTTCGGAGGGTTCAGTACTGGGTGGACGATTAGTTGGGGTAAGTGGATGATGATATGGTCTGGGGCTGGCTCTGTTGGGTGTTTTGGGCCTCGAACTCTGTGAGGTTGTGGAAACATTGGGGAAGTGAATCCCGGGCATGGGTCCTCCTTGTTGAGGCTGGGGGGGTAACTGTTGCTGGGGACTCGCTCCTGTGTGTTGGGGCATGGAGGATGCGCCTGTGCCTGGTTTCATCATGTGACTGCTGGAACCCTGATTTGCCATCATCTGCTGGGTCCCATTGCCAGGCTGCACCCCCAAGTCAGGACCTCCTGGCCTGTCCTGCTTGGTGTGGACCACTGCAGGGGCCTCTTCAGATCCGGTGCCTGGTAGACCCTGTCCTCCCTCAGGAAGGGACATTTTTCGTGCAGTGCCTGCAAGCTAAAGACGCAAACAAAAAACAAATAAACCCATGGAAATCTGTGACTGTATATCCACAACATATCATATCACTTTCAACAGACTTCTCCTTTCAAATTAGACATATTATATCAACCCCAGGATACATTTCAACTCAAACCCTTTTAAAAGTATTGAAGGGAAGGGTATGTATTACTCGAAAAATAGGATGTCAGATAGAACATTTAGCTCTCACCTGAGGGTTAACTATTAGGGGCATCACTCTAGCTTTGTCAGGTGATGGCGGCACCCCTCCATGTCCTTGAAGGCTGATCATTACAGGCATGTTGCCTTGCTGTGAGACAGGAAGTCTCTGCACCTCAGGTGGATTGCCGATACCCCGAGGGGGGAGCTGACCTCCAGGGGGGATGGACATACGATTTTTTTGCTCCTGCTGCATCTTCAGCATCATCATCATCTGCTGCTGCTGCTGGAGTTGCGTAAAGTAGTGATAAATACTTCGATAGATAGATACATTAATAAACAGGTTGTATATTCAAATATGTAAGTAAAATCAAGACCTGCTGCTGCAGATGTGGTGGTGGTTGAACTTGCTGCTGCTGTTGCTGCAGCTGATGAGGATGCATTTGGGGTTGGCCTTGAACTGGAGTCTGTGACCCTGCCATTCCTGGCTGCACTTGTGTATTCTGTAGACCCTGCATCTGCAATTGTTGCATTTGCTGCTGCTGTTGTTGCATCTGCTGTTGCATCTGCTGCTGCTGCTGTTGCTGTATTTGCTGCTGCTGTTGTAATTGCTGCTGCTGCTGCTGTTGCTGCAACTGCTGTTGCTGCATTTGTTGTTGAATCTGCTGTTGTTGCTGTATCTGTTGTTGTTGAATATGCTGAATTTGTTGTTGTTGTTGTTGTTGTTGTTGTTGCTGCTGTTGCTGCTGTTGCTGTTGCTGCTGTTGCTGTTGTTGTTGTTGTTGTTGTTGCTGTTGCTGCTGCTGCTGCTGCTGCTGCTGCTGCTGCTGCTGTTGCTGTTGCTGCTGCTGCTGTTGCTGCTGTTGCTGCTGCAGAAAATGCATTGGCACTTGTTGCAAGACTCTCTGATCTCCAGGTTGGCCGGGAAAGCCTAGAATATTGCAGAATGACATTATTTTAACAGTACGCACAGAAAAAGTTTCCTTAACAATGGAAGAACGTTGACAGAGGTTCTGAGTCATCAAGGTAATGGTCAGTCCTTGTCAAAATCTCTGTGGCAACAGGACTAAAATTTCATCCCGAGAGGACATTTCACCTCTCACCTGAGAGACTGCTTAGGTGAACTTGCCAGACGTTTTGACAAGGATTAACAATGAAAGAAGAGTTCAAATTCAGGGATAAAGTTTTGTTAAAAAAAAAGAAGCACAAAATCAAAATCAGTGTCGTGTACCTGCAGGCCTGCTCGTAAAATCAGGGAGCTTTGGGCCTGAGTTATCCAATCCCAGACTCTGGTCACCACCTAAATTTGGCAGTTCAGACTCCTCCATAGAACCGGACACATCAAGACCACTAGGAAAAATGATAAAGAAATCAAGTTTAATATAACTACATTATTGACAAATTTCACTGTTGTGGCCAAAATGAAAATACTACAACAAACTAGGTAGTTACCCAAGCCCTTCTACTTGCTGTTGCCCTTCTCCGTCTTTGGGCTTTTTCTTTCGAGCAGGTTTCTTCTTTTTGGGTTTGGCTTGATTGGTCCCACCTGATCCCTGCTTTCCTCCTGGTCCAAATTGGCTGGCTGAAATATCACTCTGTAGCAGATTAACCAGCAGTGGACTGGTCAGAGTAACATCCTTGCTGACAGGGAAACCCCCAGGCTGGCCACAAGGTCAGATCGGAAGAGCGTCGTGTAG